>JAOPJO010000008.1:14028910-14041500 GCA_027123675.1 Molva macrophthalma | reverse complement strand
ATTGGCCATCATTAGAAACATTTTCAACTACATTTCTCCCCCCCCCCCCCCTACCCCTCCCCCTGTCCCAATCTGCCCAGGTACCAGGGGATTGAGACCAGATGGCCGGACAAGGCTCAGTTCTTCCTATTGGCTTAAATTAATTGGGGGACACTTTGGCGAGGGTCGTCCCTCCCTATGACGGCTGTTTGCTGGCTCTTTCTTCCGCCAATGACATATGCCATCCCGCTGCATTATGGCATACTGCATTATGGGAAAACTAATGGCCCTGTCGTCTTGTGTAGGGGGTGCTTGGCAGAAGACGGGATATCTGCTGGGCAGAGGATTGGGGTACTGGGGGGCTGAGGAGAGGATGGGGAAGGCATGTACCTACGCATACCGATCAATCACGTGGTTTTAAGTGTAATCTTCCAGCTGATTGAGTGCTTCTGATCCAGTTTTTTCTTCTAATTGTCTTTGATGAGTATCAGCATAGAGCATTTAATTCAATTCTGACAGATTAAACAGCAGGGAAGTTTTCCAAGAACGGGAGCATCGTCAGCCCGGAAACGGTGTGGAAGCTGTTCAGAGGAATTCGCAGGCAGTTGAAGACGATAAAGCTCCAACTGCCTATATATAATTCCACAGTCCCCCCCCCCACCCACCCTTTTCCCCACCCTTTTTCCCCACGACTCGGCCCAGAAGCAATGCATCTGCTTAATTACTCCCCACTAATTATGTGTGGAAGAATTCAATTACCGTAGGCCAAGGCCACATCTGATACAGTCATGCACAATCACACATGCGCAGATAAACATGCACTCACGCAGCGGTGCAAGTGAGGGGATAAAAAGGGTTGGTGGCGGAAGTCAGACCCCAGGATAGGGATGCTCAAACATCACCACAGCTTTCATTATTAACCGTTCTATATTTAATAGGAATAAAGAAAAAAACAACTTCTATGCTACTAATCTATTTGTTTTTTGGTTCATCCATTATATTTATTTGCTTTACCCCTAAGGGCTCTTCTCGTAAGCGCGAAAGATAAACTCCACTTAAGATGAACAAGACATATTTATTGTGTCCTACAACCCAAACCAACAAGGGGAACACGGGGTTTTAATGGCATCATAACATTTTGTTCATCAGTTCCCACAGCTGTGTCTAATTTAAGGCCTTGCTGTCGGAAACAGAAAAAGAAACCAAAATATAAAAACATTTTTGTGTCGTGTTGAAATGTTTATGTGTAACCAGGAGGTGAAAGTTCTCCCAGTGCAGTGCTGCAGAATGAAATCCCTCTTGTTTGCTTTCTGTTCCTGTGAACTTCTCTTCCTCTTCTCATCCCTGCAATGGAGGTCAGGACTATGATGGCCCATTCTGCCCACCATTTACACCTACATACACCTACATACACACACACACATAAGCACAACTACACATAAACACACACACACACACACACACAGTACTTGCTCCGGTGCACACCAACACAGGTCAGGACAACTCGTGGCCCCATTCTTCTGCTCACCATTCCCACACACACACAACCACACATGACACCACAGGCCACCACAGGCCACCACACACACTTGTACACACACAAACACATACATCCTATGTGCACACAGACCCACACCCAGCAGCGGCCCAATTGGCTTTTCCACTGACAGGACAAAAGCTCATAAATCTTTCAGTTGAAGTGTCCCTCTGGCTCACCATTGTGTGTGTGGCTCCCGCTGCACGCTTACATGGGTCAAATCAGACGTGAGAATCACAAGTGACCTCAAACAGAAAGAGGAAAAGACAACTTTCCCTACTGGATTCATTTCTGGGTTTTCATTCAAAACGACCGGTGCCGCTATGTTTCCAGGGCCATGGTGTCAGGAGTGTTAATCTCCACAAACCTTTAATAGAGGGAATAACCATACCAAAGCAACCAAGACCTAATTATCGGGGGGGGGGGGGGCAGGAACCTGGTGGGGACCCAAAAAGGTGCCACACGCACGGCGAGCATTTTTGTAATATAGGTGCCTCTGCCCCAGTGGCACAGAAAGCTTGTGAGTGATATCCAGGCCCATTTATATGAAACATTTCATTTTTTTCCATATTTGTTTCACTTGCACCCAACTCCTGTCTCTACTCCCCCCCCCCCCCCAACCAAAATATGTGTATTACAGATCCACACAATCCAAGGCCAATGACTTATTTAGAAATAAAAATTTCACAAAAGTTTGCACCCCTGATTGTGCTGACGAAATCGGGATAGGCGAGTGGTTTAATATCCCAATTGATAATTTCCTCTGCTCGGTGCGTTCTGATGCATGGTGAGAAAAATGACCTTTAAAAGCAGGGTGTTTAAATGTAAGTAATGCATGGAACGAATAATATGCCAATAGTTGCATTAAGGTCTGGTGCTGAGACGCACCATCAACTTCATTCCAAGTCTTTATCATTGCATTGCAGTGGAGTGGATGAGGAAGAGTGTGTGGGGGGGGGGGGCATGCTCTCCTGGGTATTCCATGTTTGAGCTGTTGGGGTGGTTGTTGCAGTTTTTTTCTTTGACACAGCTGAAGTGTGCCCTTAGCAGCCACCTCTCCTTAATGAGGGTTAATGAACCAGATGAGACTAACGAGGGTTAACGAGTTGAATGACCCCGCCTAGGAGCTCACGCCTGCCTGCCGCCGTGACAACGCCTTTTTAACTGATTAGCGCACGGACTCTCTCCGACAGAGATGCGGGGCCCCAAACGACTAGAGCTGTTTTGGTGTTTTTGCCGTTACTTTTTTTCCAGTCTACTTTATTTTGTTTTCTTTATTGCGGAATCAGTTTTTCTGCATTCCCATAGCAACTCCACACTAAGAATAATACTAACTGAGGAAGAACAGGGGTGGGCCTCTTTATCGGTTTTTGTATTATTTTTTTCCTCTTTTGACCCACCATCTTTCATAACATGACCACGGCGCTGCCGCGGACCTCCGCCCGTAGGAGACGGTGGGCAGGAGCTCTCATTAACCTCTGGCCGCTACTCGGGGAGCGGGGGAACCACAGTGACTCAGCATTCATTTTAACGTGACTTTACCCCCACAGTCTTTGTTATGAAATATGGTGTCTGCTGTTTGGTGCGGGAGCTCTGCGGGGCCATAAGGTTTTTAATAAAGCCTTGCATTTCCTCCGGTGCACAATACAACCATTTCTTTCCGGGCAACGGACCATGCACCTGGGTGCACCGGAGTATAATTAAGTAATTTATGTAAAAAAATAAATAAATAAAAAAAAATAGGGAAGAGCGAGTGTGTAGGTGTGTGTTTGTCTCGTACTGCTCACCCCGTGTCTTCGGCAGGCCACTGTGGGCCAGCGGTATCACTCTCATGCGACGCATGGACATCTCTGGACTCAACAAAACTCTGCACGACTACATAACTTAATTTTAGGAGCCTGGCTAACGAGCAGAAGACCTCATATGGCCGACCATGACTCTGCGTAAAGTAATTTCCCCTTCACTTTAGATCCCATTGAAACACTTTGCTCCACAAGGGATCTATTCACACATTATCATATTCACTTGACACCCCTGCACGCCATATATCGTGGAGATGAAGCATGCAAAGTGGGCGCCGGCACTCGATGATTGAAGATGCTATCACCGCCGCTCAATCTTCTGGTCGCTGTTACGTCTGACGAATAGCTGTCTTGACACGCTCATTCCTCAGATCTCATTGAGATTGCCTATAGCCAGAGGCTCTGTTCAACCATTACCCTTGTTTGGATACACACACACACATACAGAAGCATATGCTCAGTGGCAAACATGAGGTTAAAGTATTTTTACATAAAACACCTATTAAACCTCTGATCTCCACTCAGTGACTCATTTTGGGGCGGACTCCAATCACGTACTTTTGTAAATAATGCAGTTTCTCTTCAGCAAGCTCGGGCTGTGGTGTGAAATGTAAAAATAAACTCTTCCGAGAGGTAGGGTAGGGAGGGGAGTAGGAAACGGCCATCTTTACCACATGGCTGAACGTCAATTGTATCGGTCCCTGGAAAGGCTGTCAAGCTGCAGTACAGCCCTGGCCTGGCAACAGGGCCTGGCTTTTTTCGATGACAGAAGCAAAAAAAAAAAAAGCCAAAGACGAGGTGTTTCTAGGGGACGCAATCCTCTTTTATCACCCATAAATAAAGGTTCCGCCCTCTCCTGTGGCCACATTTGTGCAATAACGCTCATAAAGATCAGCTGCAGCCGCCCGCGTATGATGAAATGTGATGCGTTGTGGCATCTCTTCACTGTGTAAAGTTTTCTCACATCTTCCATCCGCCCACGCGGCTCCGCTGATTATAAAGCAGCAGAGCAGATGTTCATTCTACATGATGCTCCCACGCAGAACGTTTCCAGTGTGTTCCACAGCCCCCCCATACCCAGAGAAGCACTGGCCATCCATAAACAGCAGTGACATGTACGTGTGTGTGTGTATCTTGGTGTGCATGTTTGTGCATTAGTGTGTGTGTTCGTGTCTATTTATATATGTATATGCATGTATATTTAACTAAGTGAGGTCATTGAAAGGGACGGTGGAGGGAGTTCTAGATTTATGGAGGTTTGAGCATGCATGCGCACGCACACACACACACACGGCAATACCAACACAGGCAATATTAATGTTTGTTACAGCATCCAAGTACCACAATTAGCATCTTTCTACACAAAAGGTTTGACAAACCACCTGCACATATACACACATATATCATAAAGCACGTACACACACACACACACCGACACATGCTGTAAATGGGTACAGGAGGAGGCAAAGTGGAAACAGTTAAGATGTTAACAGACAGTTGGAAAACTAAATGCCCATAATTAACACATTCTCTCTAGTTCAATCTCAATTGTATAAAAACAGAATAAATACAGCCTTTTACACATGAAACAGTGTGTATCTACAGTGTCCTGTTTCATCGTTTCTTTGTAAAATGTACATGAGAAATGTCAGGCAAAAAATGTTTCTTTACAAGTCTTCCCCTCCGGCATATTCTTGCAGAGGTACGAATTCATTCCAAGCTTTTCCCTATAGGGTATCTCCTAAATGACAGGAACAGAGAACTCAGGTGAAAGGGAGAGAAAAGAGAAAGAGAAAATAAGGAGACAAAAAAAAAGGAAGAAAAAGCAAAGATGGTGCGTTAAGATGCAAACTTTATTTTATGTCTGCGTCTGTTGCACTGTTACCCTCGCCATTTAAAAAAGTGTTGGGCCAAGATCTTGGGCCAAGGCCAGTAAACATGGCTCTATGCCATCGCCAGATTTACACCTTTTTTTCAGCCACAGACTCTTACTAAAGCAAACTAACCAATGACCAAACTCCTAGCGCCCACTCTAAGTGTTTGTGTTTGTTTGTGTACATGCTTGTGAAAAAGAAAAGGGTCAGCTTCCTTTGAAACCATTATGAGTCACACACATCTATACCAAAAGCAGTGATTATGGTGCCCATTATCCTCATGGAAACAGCAACTCATGGCGTTAAGTGTGGGACACTACAAAATGTGTGACATAATGTATGACCTTACGTTATGTGTGATTATGCCTATTTCATTTTACCAGTGGTGGAAGAAGTACCTGAAAACCACACTTGAAAGTAAAAGTACAGATATCTTCCCAGAAAATGACTCTGGTAAAAGTGAAAGTCACCCAATAGAATACTACTTGAGTAAAAGTTTTAAAGTATCTGATATTAACTGTATTTAAGTATCAAAAGTAATTTTCTGATATTAAATGTACTTAAGTATTGAACGTAAAAGTACAAGTAAATGCTGTTAATAAAAAAGCAAAGCAGCAAGACTTTTTCTTTCCCTTTGAGATTTATTGGAACTGTTTGACGCTTTCAAAATATAAAAACTCTAAAATAAATAAGGGTCTTTCCTCACCTTCCCTTCCATCCACCACCCATTTCTTCCTCTCTCCCAACTTTGCTCCATTCCTCCCTTCATTCATTCACCCCTCCCTCCTCCCTTCCATTCCTTCCTTCAGTGTTCTCTTTTCTTCAACTTCTTAACATCACAGAGAAAGCATGTACACCACCTTACATTACACTGTAAGAACACAAGACCTTCACAACTTAAGGAACTGCATTACACTAAGAACACGAGGCCTTCACAACTGAAGGAACTGCATTACACTCTCGCTCTCTCTGTATAGGAGTAGCAGGTGCAGCCGCTTCCATCATGTCAGTCTCATCCATATCCCTAGGTGCTAGCTAGGTCTCATTTCAGACCTGCCTGTGGTTCTGGTGAGTGGACTTCTGTTGTCATGACTCGTTCGTGTCGGACATGTCTGTGCTTGCCGTGAGTCGAAACAAAACTTAACCATGGTGGGTTGAGAGCACTTGTTGCGCTCGCCAATCAACATTACAAATCTAGCTAGGACTACCATTGATTGGCCAAACCTGCTTGCTACATCCTGTGCCCACGTCCCAACGTCATGACATTTCTAATTTCTTCCTATTTTATTTTGTAGCGAGTAACTTAGATGCTAAGGGGAAATGTATCAGAGTAAAAGTGAAAGTTGCTACCAATTTAAATAAAGTACAAATCCCGAACGACTTAAGTACAGTAACGAAGTATTTCTACTTTGTTACTATACACCACTGAATTTTACATACTCAAGTGTTTGTGGGTGGAGCTACAGTCAGGTGATGGTAATAGAGGGAAATTCAAACAGTGGGAGGACCAGAAAGCATGAGGAAGTAAACAGAAGGAAGGCAGGTGTTTTTTGCGCTGATGATTAATTGTACTGGCAAGTGTTGGAACAGCTTTGTTTCAGGCCAAAACCAAACCGCCTCATTTTAGTGAACATGTTTGTTGTTAATGTGTCGGTCTGCCATTAAACCGTATAAACAGTCTATTTGGAAGTATTCCAGCAGTCCTACTATTTTATAGCATAACATCTGGGACAGCACAGCGCCTGGGCCAGAAACCAGGACTGCAAAGGGGGTAAACCAGAACTGCAATGGTGTAAAACTTTGATAGTTTTATACCATTAAAAAGCTATTAAAGAGTGAATCTTAATGACGTTTGGCCATAGACTACTGTGAGGCGACCATTCAATTCCTGCCCTCAATGTGCCAAATATGGATTGTTTCCACTGCTGGTTACAAAAATCACAAGCAAAGGCGTTGCCAATAATGGCGAAAACTGCGACTTCATAATGGTTGTGTGTAAACAATTGGATGACGTCATGGGCACTACTTTCAACAGTGTACTACTGCTAGCCCAGTTTGTGGTTGCCAATTACGCATTTACAGATCCCTGACACTAATTTGGAGGTAACACACAACAAGAGACAAACCACATCGGATGATCTCAGGCCCAGTAGGCCCAACTAGCCTCTATATCCTGTGACATCTTTCCTTTTGGTTTTGACTTTTTACAAGGACTTTTCCAATTGTGGTTATGCTTTTTGTAACATTTGGAATACAACTCATTTTGAGCAGAGCTTTTGTGTTTGACAATTTCTGCCGAAGATAATGTTTTGTTTAATGTTTTTTGAAGGGGCTTTATTTTCTTGCATCTTTGTTTGGATTTGGGATTTTGAGATATGGACATGGGCTGATCTTGATTTAGATTTTCGTGCTCTATGGACACATGAACTGATCTTTACTTGGTTTTAAGCATATTTAATAAATAGCAATTGGATTTTTTGCTAGTGTAGCTTTGTGCTTGAATTAAATACTTTCAATGCAATGAATCGCATGAACTTTGTTGTAGATGTTTCATTTTTTTTTATATTAAACTGACTGTTGTGAGTGAGAGTGAAAGATTGTGAAGAGTTTTGTTCAGTCTTGATTGTCAGCTTCCGGTCCTGTACCTTTTTTGGAAATCGGAGGTCTCGTTTAGCTTTTACTATTCGGAAAGGCATGGAAAATGTTCTCAGAAATAGTTCCTCCTCCATCTTTGTCTTCAATTGTTATCCCTTTTTTTGTGTTAAACTCCAGTTGACTCGGAGTGCTTCCAATTTCAATTATGCAATTAAACCAATTGCCACAATCTGGAACAATAATTGTGCAAATTGTTAGAAAACATCACATCCATCTCTTCTTACAGAGAGAGTATGTCATCACACATTCACACTATCTGGATAAAACGAGCCCCATCTCACATAGATGTCCCATCCCCCAGCAGGCCCAGCGCACTCGGCCCACTAACCCCTCGGCTCTCGACTTCCTCCGGTGGGGAAACGATGGCAGGATAATCAATGGAATGGTGATCCACGGACACGGTGCGTCCGATCAAGCCGCCCAAAACAAAACATTTGCATAGCTTGAATTCTCAATTCCGAACGCTAACGTCAACTCCCCATTCACTCATAAATGACGACATCATTCTTTGCACATTTATTGTATTCAATGTGAAAAGGTTTGTGACACGCTCCGTGGAGCACCTAGAACAGCCATGCGACACGGCGTCGTCAGTGGAGTCCTTGGGTTACCTGTGTGGAGGGTGGCCTTCTCTCAACAGGGACACACGCCGTTATTCAGCTGATAAAACAGGTGATGCGTTCAGAGCAACGCATTTACACGCTGCTGCCGTCCTGTGAAAACTCATCAGTTTTATTGACTCTCCTCTTAGCCACCACAGAGATGGCGGAGAAACGGCTACAGAATTTCTTTATTGGTTTCAATTTATCCGTAACGGATGAATTGGAGGGACACAAAGAAGTCCTGTATCTGTTAAATAAATCATGGATGCAACAGACACAGACACAGACACACACACACCCACACCCACAACAACACCGGGCCCCGCCCACAGCCACAGTGAAATGAAACACAGCGCCAAGGGCGGATGTGCCGAGACAAAAATAAACAGCTGTCTCCTATTGTCAAGGAGAATTGAAGACTTTGCCTTATGTTGCTTCTCTAACATAAATCAGCTCTTTATTGAAAGAAAGAAGCAGCTCTTTCACACATTTGTCCTCACTTCAACCTTTTCATGTATCGCTTATTAACAACATAAACACTCAAACACTAAACCTGTGTACATTTCATGTTCCCTTAAAAACCGGCAGCCATGGACATGGACACACACACACACACACACACACTGCAGTTCAGAGAGAGGTCAAGTATGTGGCTGTAGTATCGAAGTGCTAGTTCTATTAAACCTGTAGCGGCGAGCAAGTCGTTACACAAGACAATAGGCCCCCGTAGCCCACCACTCGGGGAGGGGGGGGGGGGGGGTGGGGGAGAGATAAACATCCTGCGCACAAAGGGAGCCATCGATCCGCCAGAGAGGCAAGGCACTGATCCGCCGGAGAGGCAAGGCACTCTGGGTAAAGACAAACGCTTCTGTTCCCACCTGGACTTGTCAAAATGTCAATCGGATAATCTTTCAGCATCTCTCTCTATCCTGTGGTCTTTGCTCGATGCAGCGTCGGGGTCGAAGATTTGTCGATAGAGAAACATCACCGCAACAAGAAAATTAGATTTTGTTTGTTTGGTGGGTTGGTGGTTTTTTTTCCGCAAACAGCATATGCATTGTGATTAAGCAGCGGTATGAAATAATTCATGAACCACACAGGAATGAACAGGAATAAATAAAACTAAACGGAATACAAGCATAATATCAATAATTTACAGGTGGAGGCTTCTTTCATGCCCAACGTTATGAGAAATTTTAGGTGTCCTATTATTCAAATTGTGCTTGGTCTTAAATTGGTGTGGAGGGCTTACCTTGCCTCAGTTGCCTCTATGATTAATGAGGCTTGTGGCATTTGCATACTATGCATATGAAATTTGCCAGAAAGTAAGTGTGTGTGTGTGTGTGTGTGTGTGTGTGTGTGTGTGTGTGTGTGTGTGTGTGTGCATGTTTGTGACTGCATGTGTTGAGGCATGTTAAATGTACGCACATTGATGCATGTGATATACATGTGCATATTTCACTGATTGACAAAGCAGTTATGTTGGGAAAACTTTAAATTGAAAGAAAATCATTGAATCCTCTCATAAGGACAAGCATCAAACATAATGTCAGAGAAAGGTGCTGCAAGTAAGATATAAGAGCTATTAATTAGTTAGTGTGTCCTGTTTTGAGTTGACTGCGCCTGCCCTTGTATGCCCCTACCTTTGTATGAGCCAATTTCGATTTTGACCGCTCCCGGCTCATTTTGGACCAATCAAGGCATCTCTTCCCTGGTTGGTTCGGGGACTCCAGCTTGCCTGTGTCACTGGTGCGTGAATGCAACACTTCTCCATGGTGGAGATACGTAGGAATGGACGTTTTTTGGTTTATTTCTTTTCAAAGACTTGCTCTTCTTCCGCTGGTTCTGGTCTCTTTCTCTTTAAAACTTAAACTAAATCAAATCCTACCTACAGCAGCTTTAACGAGTAGGAAATTAGGACACATTAGTACTTCAGAATGAATGCATGAACAGCACTTTCAGCATCACTTACTGGGGGTGGCATTCCAAAACCAGAATGCAACCTGGGAATTCCCTTTTCTTTGACGGCTCTTTGGAAAGTGTGGCGTGCTGATCGACGGTGTCAAGCTCCATTGGTTTGTTGGAAGTTGTTGAAAGTGACCCCACGAGCACCATCGCTATCGCTGGAAAAACAGAGATTTTAACAGAGATGCGATTTATTTTAACACGAACTCGACGTGGAACAGACGTTGCACACCTTACGTTAGCTTGACATTCCATTAAAGAATGCAGCTACCCATTGAATTATAAATAGTCTCTCCACACACAGACCACAGCTTAGGCTAGCTCGGCTGGGTAGTAGGTAAGACCATTGGGGGAGGAGGAAGACTGACTGGAGTTGTGAGCGAGCAGAGTTCAGAGAAATGCAGCAGGAGTCATACTGCCATCTAGTGTTAGCATGGAGATCAACAGGTGCTGTCCATGGTGCTGTCCCCACTGAGCAGGGTCCTGTGTGTGCGTGCCTGTGTTTGTGTGTGTCTACAAATACTGCACTATTGTGGATGGAGCACAGTGTATCGATCAATCTATTTTCTTTTTAGCCAGAGCAACGATTATCATTTTCCATATTGTATGAATTGATTCAGAAGATTTGTGGGTCAACCAGCAGAAAATCCTAGCGGTCTATAAAATGTTTCTTTGTGCGCTCTTGTACTCCTCATGTGAAGTACAAAAGACAAATCAGCAGTCCCACCTGCAGCTAAAGAACAATGTGACATCTAGCATAAAGGACCAAATTCTGCCACTTATCAGAACCAATATTGTGAGTGGGTTGTATTCGTACAAACGGATATTTCGTCTACCGTTGTTCCTTTCACTGTAAAAGCTTATGGCAATCTAAAAATGTAGGTCATGTCACCTGGAAGGGCATGAGACAGAGACAAGACGGCATCAAGCTTCTTCCTTTTGCTTTGAGCGAGCCATGTGACTTCAAGCACACACACACACATACACACAGGATTATGTCAGAGTGTAGGATGTCCGCGTCAACCCACAAACCTAAACGCCCCACGGGGCAATGGTAGTGTTACAACCAGGAGCCTCATCCTCTCCCCCCCAACCCTTCCCACCTACACCCCTCTACTCAATCTGTCTTTCTGACGGGAGGGTCTGTGTTTTTTCGGAGGTCACGGAAGATCAATGTGGGCTCCACGGTGTAATCATCCGAGGAATAAGATTAGCATAATTTAGCGCCGATTGAGTTGTCTTGCTAGCGGCCGCGGGGAGGGGTGATTAAGGATTGATTGTCCCAGCAGGAACGGTTGAGGAATCCAGTCGACAAAGATGCAGGATATAAGAGAGAAAAATGAGGGCACAAATAGAGCAAAAGAGCCGAGAGAGAGAACAAGAGAGAGAGAGAGAGAACAGGAGAGAGAGGGAGAGAACAGGAGAGAGAGGGAGAGAACAGGAGAGAGAGGGAGAATGAGAGAACAAGAGAGAGAGAGAGAGAGAGAGAGCGAGGGAGACGAAGAATGAAGGGAAGACAGAGATGGTTGAGGTATTTTTTTTTTTTACAACTTTCAGACAACCTTTGAATGATTCTATTCAAATCCCTATCTTCCATTCTGTCTCCATATGAATGTAGCCATTGTCGGTAGTTTGCCGCTGTTAATAGGTTGCTAAATATCCTACACTCTGGAAAATGAAAGAATTAGCCTGAATGTATGCATGAAGATTGTCAACGATTTCAAGTTCCGCAGAGACTCGAAGCCCTTTCCCAGCACCAAGGGATTTGGAACTAATTAGCAAATTGCCTTACCCATGGTACTCTTCAAATTATAAGATTGTAAGACAAAAGTTACTTAATGCTAAACTGCTCACAAAATAATGACTTACCTCAGCGGCTGCGCCCACTTTCTGCCTCCATGGTCTATTTCTTGTTTGCCATTGTTACACAACAAGTTCACCAGGCCCTCAAAGGCAAATTAGAGAGAGCACTTGCGCTCGCTTCGTTTTACACAATAAACACCTCGCTATGTATCACATGCATAATACAATTTAAGGGAAGTTGTTACCATTTCAAACATAAGGAAGATGTGCCACAAAAAATGTCTTTGCAGGCCAGAATAGGGTGAACAATTGGGCGATCGCGGGGCACAATGACAAGTGCTGTCATACTTAATGTGTATGTGTGTGTGGTAGT
>JAOPJO010000008.1:13990508-14002505 GCA_027123675.1 Molva macrophthalma | reverse complement strand
ATTGTTATACCATATTACATAAACAGGAAATTTGCAAGCGACTACGAACAGAAGCCCCTTCTTGCCAGCTGACAACCAGTAGCTTGTCTGCCCACGAAAAAAATTTAACTACAAAGTCAACTGCAAATGTGTCCGAGAAGTATATAATAAAACATCCTAGGATATATAGCAACTTTTTCAGCAGAAAGTCAGCCAGAGAGCCACACTCAACGAAGGTCACTCCAATTATCTATGACCAAGCACAGCATCATAAACCAATTTTGAAGAGACTAATATCTGTGCCCATATCAATCTGAATGAGGTTGAGAGGCGGTGACTATATGGCTATCACACCAAAGATGGCCATTCCAATGTCAATGGGACAGGATAGGACAAGCCCTTCATTAGGCTGGGATTGGTGAATCTACGTCAAGGATACACGTGGAGATGAGGGGTATGCTAACCAGCATTCCCATCCTAATCAGTCAGCCAGTTATCGTGGCAGAGCAGGGTCGGAGCGGCACTCTGATGATTCCTGGAACACAGCATTAGAATGCATTAGGCGTCTGTTCAACTGACCGGGGAAAGTGATGAGGGAGCCAACTCTCCCTGTTTGCTTTTCCTAATTCCTGCTGGATGGACGGCTGGTGGGCTCCCTTCCCCCCCTTCAGGTTTATTTTGAATATGGCCGATGTTGGTAAAAGGGAGGGAGAAGGAGTTATCTCTGATTGCTTCCAGGATGCGCAAGGTCGTCATGATCATCATAGTCACTGGCATCGCTTCAACTTGTGGATATCAGTGAGATGTATGTGCTCACATTAGCTTGGCTCATCATTGCTCCAGGGACCATCATCATCCATTTTTCCTAACCCCATTTCAAATATGTGAATTTTAAGTCAAGGCTACAATGTTTCCAGCAATTTGCATGACGCAATCATCTGGAAAGGTTTGGTACTTATTTGCTACTTGGGAATGGTGTGAAACCTACTACAGGGTTTTCTTTGAAGATATGAGGTTCAGTGGTGATCATTTCAGTTTAGCCTGTAGCTTAAACAAACAAAATATTTCAAAGCAAATGGTGAATTCTAGCTGTTCAAATAAATCTCAGTTCTAATCAACAGGAGCTAATCCTTGAGAGAGGAAGGAATACAGGCACTTTAATGATACGATAGAGAAATTAGGTAAAGATGGAACTAAAAGAATACAATGGGATCCAGTACTTAAACCTGTTCTGTTTTCTATCCTATGATGCATCTTAATGCCTGATTAACCAGAGTGTTATTAAATTAAGCCACAAAACGTACATGAGCCATCTTGTTTTCCAGACACATCGTGTTGCTCCTTTCACACATTAGCTTTTATTTTTTAAGATAGCACTCAGGATTTCCTAAAAGGCCTAACCTCTGTCTTTGCTCATCGGTTTACCCTCCTGACACAACATGTCTGGACTCAGGGTTACCAAACCTGAAGCTAAGAGGCCAGTTGATGTTGGCAACACGTAGCAGTACATCCATTATGGAACCCCCAGCTGTGTTCCTTCCTCTCGGCTCTCTTCGTGGGCTGGCTCAGCCTTCTGCAGCCTTCTGACATAGACCACAACACTGTGTCCTGCTGATATGGATTTGCCATGTGAAAATGTCTTGCCGTCTCCTTAATAGAGTTCTGAAAGCACCTGAGCAATTTTCGTACTTTTTAACAATTGTTTTTATTTTCTCTTTTCCTCAAGAGCCATTGGTAATATGTAATATGGACTGAAGAGGGAACCATTATGCAATGCTGGATCACAAAATTGTATTTAATTTCAACATTGTGCATAGAATGAATAGGTAGAATTCACATTTCCTGTGTATTCACAGGAAATGGTAATTATGTTACGTATTTTTGGATCAGGTATAGGCTTGTACTATGCGTACATAATCCTAAAGATCTTGTGGCACCATGGGATTTGGGACAATTACATGTAAATTTATAGTCCCTAATTGCATGTAAGCAATTTAAACTGTTCATGTGCGGACACATGTATACCTAATGTGTGTGAATGCCAGATACAGGTATTATTCTGTTAGAAATGAAGGCTTAATGTAAATGGCACCTATGTTTCCCTCATTGGCACAATAAATGGTAAGTTATTTACGAAAATATAAGAACGTTTCATTAGTTTTGTTTTTGTATCTGTAACCTTGGCGATAGGGAAGCAACACACTGTGTAAGACACAGCAACATATTAGCTGCTGGGAGGAAGGTAAAAAGTGAATTTATATGGATCTGTCCTGACCTCTGGAATAGAACAGAAGACAGCTAGAAGTGAGTTTATTAGATTACTAGCGATCTTTGGTGACAACCTGCCCTCGCACCCACAGTCACAGGAAGAAAAAAAAAAGACACTGAAGGTGATGTAGCAAGATGTTCAGCTCAACAGTGCCCCCCAATGGAGAAAAGTAATAGAAAGAGAAAAGGTCATATCTAGCAGAATCATTTGCTGTAGCTGGTTACCCTCGGTTTGAATATTAGTTTGTTAGGAGTTTGATTTATTGAAAATATATTATATGAACGAACACCATACCCATGAACTGTCACTATGCATAACCTAATAACATTTCTACAATAGCCCAAAATATATCCTAAATTGTAAATACATTTACAATTTGTATTGGTTTGGAAAGTGGGGATGTGGGGGGTGATTGCTTTTCATAATCTTGACTAGATAAATAAATTAATTCTTAACTGAATTGTTTGAAATGCATTCAAAGGAGACATGAAGTAGACGTAGTTTGTTTCTGAAACAGAAACAAACAGTCACTCATTCTAATCAAGAGCAGCAATGTTCTGTTCAGCACCAGTGTGAAAACCCTTCTGCTCGTCCATTGGCTGGTCGTTTTTGTGACGCATTTTTCTACCCAATCAGATCAATGTTTTTATCCCGGTTTACGTCGCGGGAACTGTTACTAAACACATATTTAACAATACAGCTAGATCCTATTATTTGAATGGATTGGCGAGTTGGGTTTTCGTGCAACATATCCCGAATTACATCCAGCTACTGATGATAATCCTCTGGTCGGTCCTGGTCGACTAGTGACTCGGTGACTAGCGAGGTAGCTAGGTGAGTTAACGTTACCCACCAAGTCTGCTAGATGATCGTCTAACATGAGGGACGCTGTTAAGTTTAAAAACAAACTAGTTCACAACACGCTTCAGTTACTGTCTGACTAGTGTGCAGAACTGTGTTCTAGTGGAGGGGAAGCAACACTAACTCTGATGAGCTCTGCGATACCAGAAGCCAACATGTTTTGAACCCTTCATTCACATATACCTATTCACCTATAACGTAACGTAACCTTATTGACTTTATTCACTAACGTTACATTTACCAACATGTGCTTATGTAAAGTTACTAGTTGATGTATAACGTTACACCTACTGAATGTCTCCAAAGTAAACCTCGTCTCTTATGGTGGGCTAGTAGGTAGGCTTCAATTACCCCTACAACTACTACCACTACTACTCACGTTACTACAAACCGATGTTGTCTACAACATGTCCTTTGTCCTTCAGGTAGTAGACAGATGGAGCCTCATCGAATGACCAAGGAGGAGCTTGACGATCAGTTTGAGCAGTTCTTGAAGGAGGTAAACACAACAGGCTAATAAACAGTGTAGCCTTCAATAGAAGACTATTGCAACTCTTCGCCAGACTACACAGGTGTGCTGTTAAAAAAAACACGACCGTATGGCATGGTACACAATTGTAAACAGTCCTATATTGGGTAATATTATTTATTTTTATTTAAACTGTTGCTTTACCTCAACTGTTTGCTTGTTATACTACCATTGTCTGTCCATTATGGCACCAATTGGACAGACATTATGGCCCCCTTAACCATCCCTGGAAGGGGGCGTTACAAGGTTTTTACTTTGATAATCAGGGTCGTTTTTCCTTGCTCGTTAGGGGGGCTAGGGTTAGGGTGGTGGTATAAAATATCTCCTGTGAATCCCTTTAAGACTGATTAAGGGCTTTACAAATACAATTCACTAGACTTTAGGCAGCCATCTTATACCAGTGGCTGTGAATTAGTCTGTTTCAGATGAGTCTGTAGATTTGGGTGGATCTGCTAAGAGGACCAGTGTTCTGGATAGCCTGGGTAAGCCCAGTAGACAGAAGCCAGCCAAGAAAGCTGCCATTAGCTCCCTGCCGTGGTGGCAAGATGAGGACTATGATGATGACATCGCTGGAGGAACTGGGAGAGGTAATCCTTAAAGGTCTTTTTGAGGCTGAGAGGTAGTTCAGTTATACGTTTTGAGTGAGTCAAGCAAACACATTTTTGTACTGAATTTCCGCACCCACCAGAGGGTGACATTTTGTCATTTCGGTCGCTATCATCCATTTTATAATTGAATCAAATACTTTATTTTTTTTTACTGCATTTGACCACAGCTTTCATTGTTGATTTTCTTATTAGGACACTTTTGAACAAACCAATTGATTTCGTCTTTGCTCCTATGATTTATGTTGCATCTAAACCTTTATCAGACAGTTTGTGAAACCTACCTCCTACCTTTAAAACCCGCTCTCACTTCTCGCTCTCATGACTTTATATGATTTAAGATGTACACCCTGCCTCAATAACATGATTTACTGCACAATGAGTGACGTCAGAAATACCGTTTATGGCACCGACTCTTCCACCTTTGCTTTGCCCCGGCTGTACTCGCTACTTTAAACACTGATTATTCTTCCATCTTTCTTCCCAGAAAATAAATCTGGCAAGGGTAGATTTATAAAGGTCAAAAAGCCAGGGGCTGAAAACACTGAGGATGACGACAAGCCTGGCCTACCTCAACAGGGTATATGACCTTAGTTTAGAGAGTCGTTGGTACATAAACCTCCCAATAGAGTAGAACCCTGGCATTTGAATGCAGGAATAGTTCAATCATACTGTCCTAGGCACTGTTTTTTTAATTTAAATTAAAACAAACAAATAGTGTTGCAGTCTGCATCACACCATCCCATTTATTTGTCAATACTCCTATCCTATTTATCCAGTGTTTTCCAACTTTGTTTTCACCGGCTTTTCTTTCTCCATTCCTTTTTGCATACACTTCCCCTTAAACATTTCGGACAGCTGCCAGCCCAGAGCCTCCTCATAAACCCATCCCCAAACCACGCAACACCAAAGCTGCAATGCATAAACTCAAGCAGGAGGCTCCTCAAACGGAGTCCAGGCATTCAGAAGGAGACTCCAGATCTGGTACTCAGGGGAGCCCCATACACACAAGAAGCTCCCATAGCCCACCAGGAGATGGCCACCCCAATAAGTTGAGCTCTTGCGATGAAACGCTACCAGACAGGGATAGCGAATCCCAATGCAGCGATGAAGATGGTAACCAATAGCCTCACCAGCATCCCCTTTTATTAGATTGGCCGAGTAGAACCAGCACCCCTTTTTATTAGATTAGACCAGTAGAATAGTACCCTTCTGTTGTCTCCCTTTCCTGCGTCTTGAGCAATGTCGCGTGCACCAGCTGAGTATCAACATCATTATGGAAACGACTGAATCATGATATTTCCTACATTTTCCTCTGATAAGGACTTTTGTCCCCATTTACGAACTGCAGCCTTTATGAATATACATTTTACCGGCTTGTAATTTGTGTCGTGATTTAACTCCAAAGTACCAAGTACAGTCACCTTCATGCTTTGTTGGCTCTGGCTAGGATGCAACACATGACTCATCTTTCATTGTTTATGTTAATCCCCAGCTGAAATACAAATCTAACATCTCAGCCATTACTATGTTCTTCTAAAGTACATCACTTTTGTTCCGGAGCACTAGGTTCATCCAGGAGATCATTCCAGAAGTCTTCCAGGAAATCCCAGCCAATCAGAGAGGAGGAAGAAGAGTTTCTAGGGCAAATGGCCTTCAGCGACGAAGGTCGGCAACAATGTGTGCCCAGCAGGGTTAGACAAGAGCCTGAGGGTGAGTGATGACTGTACATAGAGTGCTTTTTTTACAATTTGTTTTAGCAACAGAAAAAAGGGTGGTCGGTATTTCTAAATAGCCTGTGTTATTCTTCATGTCTTATACCAATAACCACTTCACCTCAATAGCTGCATTCAAGAACTTTAACATTTAACAATCCGCTACAAGTACTCTTTATTAATATTCTTCAAATTGACAATCATAATCAATGGCCTCAGCTATAACTCTAGTAACAACTGATTATGTTAACGTTCAACAGAAATGGCTTGATATATAAAAACAAGTCATGTTATTTACTGTCAACTGAAGTAATCTCAAACACTACAAATAATCGTACATACTTCACAACTCTGCAGTCTGTTGACAGCAAATGACATCAACTCAGCTTGTTTTAACTTATCAAAAGGGTTTTCAATACATCTGCTGCAAGAGTTGACTATTCTGAACGATGTGTCCGACCTTGGCATTTTTCTGATGGAGTTACCGGCCACTATAGCTTCAAGGAAGCTAGCATGCAGTCACTGTTTGGAATCTTTGAAGGGTTTATATTTTTACCAAGAATCCATGCAACACTGTATGGTACTTCTTGTTCTGAAAGGACCAGACCATTATAGCTACACTCTGTAGTTCAAAGGCTCTGCCTTCTCAGATTTTCTTTTGTTACTGCGATGGCCTCGTTACAGA
The DNA here is from genome assembly GCA_027123675.1 of Molva macrophthalma. NCBI lineage: Eukaryota > Metazoa > Chordata > Actinopteri > Gadiformes > Lotidae > Molva > Molva macrophthalma. The sequence continues at coordinate 13,995,862 of JAOPJO010000008.1, read as the reverse complement.
TCAAACATATGGGCCTTTGGTCCCACATTAGATATTTCCCAATCCACTCCTTGATCATCATTCTCTAGTCTTTTCATTCACATATCATTCGGCAACAAAGTCATAAGATTGTTAGTCAGATCATAGTCATCACATGTGAGGATGCTGAAGCAGCTCAGTTGTCCCAATTCCACATTTAATTTTTTTTTTTTTTTTTTAAAAACAAGCACCTGAAACATCTGTAGAGACAAAGCATCTTTATTAATGAAGCAACAAGTGTTCAAATATCCAAATATCATCTGAAGCACAAGCCCTCGAGGATTAAAACTCAAAAACCCAGATTGGGAAAAAGAGAAACCTTTAAACAAAGTGGAGCGACCCAGGGATAAGTCTGGTTTAACTATTTTAAGTCTTGTTTGAGTTGAAGATTAAGGATGGTTAACTTGTTATAGTTTGACATGGGAAATTGTAGGGGTGTTTGGTTAGTTATGGTTAAGTTTAGTCCCAGTTGGTTTAGGCATTAGTTATTGTATTAAATATTAAGTTTAGGTATTAGGAAAGAGAGTTTAGGCATTTTAGAGATGTTTAGGTTAGAGGGTTAAGTTTAGGTACTAGGTTAAGTTTAGGTATGCGAGTTTAGGCATTTGAGATGTTTAGCTTAGATGGTTAAGTTTAGGTACTAGGTTAAGTTTAGGTAAGCAAGTTTAGGCAGTTTGAGATGTTTAGGTTAGATGGTCAAGTTTGGGTATTAGGTTGGCAAGTTACATTAGGCATTATTTGATGTGGTTAAATTGAGACATTAGGGTTAGAATGATTGTTAAGATCAGGGCTCAGGTTTGCTCCAGCCTTGTCCCTTTAGTCGCTCCCTTAGAAAGAGGGTTCCCAGGTATCAGGGTTAGAAAAACAATAGTTGGGGTCACAGATATGGTGTACAGAAATAAAAACAGACAAATCAAAAGTTGATCTAAACATGCTTTCCCCACAACGTGGTGTGAATTACTGTGATTTGTTTTAAAAGTTAAAACAGTAAAGTGTTATCAGTATGGTGTGTAGTAGGCAGAGTTTTTGAGCTCTGAGTGGTTATGTTTGGTGTATATTGGAGTGTAGGTGTAGCCAGGGATCCTCAGGGTGGATGGGGAATAGGACACTGGTGTAGATCCACTGTTCAGTCAACGTACTCTGAAGTAAATTGATGCAAAAAGTAAAGTCAGTTTCACATTGTGCTGGCCGAATTAGAAGACATTTTGATAACAAAATGTGAAGGGCATTCAAAGACTCCTATATGCAGTAACAGCACCATCTGGTGTCAAACACAGGTCATTACATTTAGTAACTTGGCCTTTGATTTATAGCGATTTACAGGAGAGATAGAACAAGCATTAAATCATTACAGCAACATCGTCAAAAACGTCAGTGCTGGATGACCAGGTTTCTAATAAAATTAATTGAATCTATGCCTCCAGTTGCATTTGAGTAACTGCGGAATAAACACTTGCTATTACTGCACACAAGTCAGTTGAGATGTTCCCAGAGAAGACTCATCCTCAGATGTTTTATGAACATCAGGAGGGATTATGTCATTGCCATTTGATACAGTTGGGCTATTTAAGAATGAAGTAACCATTTATCAAAGCTCTCACTTGGGTCTCTGCACCAAGGCCACCCATCAACTGCACATCCATCGTCACCTGAAAGAAACAGAACTTTATTGATCCCGAGTGGAAATGAGTCACCGCAAGAAGGGCAAAAAATATAAATCAAGGGTAGATATAGAAAAGATACAAAAGGATGGAGGCAAGCATTTTGTAACCGGGTTGGGCGATAATTCATTTTTGTCTAACCTTAAGCACGACCCCATATCAGTTAGACTAATTTGAGAAAAAAAAAAAAAAGTCAAAAGCACACATAACAGCCTTATTTTGTGATGGCCTCGATATAGACAATCATTTTATATAACCAGGCCCCACCCAAGTTGAACCGCTGCTGGGAGTTGACCACCCTAGCAACTTAACAGGTGAGCTGTTAAAAAAAAAATGTAACCGCTGTACATGTACCTTCTCGACTAAATAAGGGGGCGGGGTTGTCGTCACCTGAGCAGTGCTCTTCAGCATCATTGACTCCTATTCTGGTGGACCAAAAACCCAGCTACCATTTGCTGATAAACCCAGCTACTCTAGTGCACTCACTACCACGTTCTAAGTGATAAAAACCCAATTAGGTGAATTATCTAGTTAGAAATGCTGGTCACAAATGGCTATACAACCAGTTCTTAACTGCAGTCCTAGATTTTTTTTTTAGATCAGATTTACTCTATTGAACCTTAAAGCGGTCTGAAGAGTTCACCTTTCCTGGACGAGGAGCTGGTTGGTCTTAACACCTCCTGCTGACCGCCACCGCAAGGGCCTCCCGCTGACCGCCACCGCAAGGGCCTCCCGCTGACCGCCACCGCAAGGGCCTCCCGCTGACCGCCACCGCAAGGGCCTCAAACTGCGTTGCCTCAGTCCCTTAACACACATGCTCGATTTGCACACTGGACATTTTCTTTCTCCCCGTTAATGCAATCCAACAGCTCACTCAGATGTAAACAGTGTATTTTAGATGCACCGTGGTCTATGCTGTGCAGTTTTGATAGAACTGTAATTATGTTATATTACTCTCCCAAAAGCCAGCCACACATGTAATATACATCCTGACGCTACTCTAGTGGCCGAGAATGCTTTCTTAACAGCCAGTCAGAACTAACATCTGTAAGGATTACTTTAGATTTGTACGAGGGGTTTCTGCTGATCGTGTCACTCTAAACTATTAAACCAACCCAAGAAAGCGATCAAGATGTGTATTCCAGTGTCTTACCCTTCCGCATCTGTAGAGCTGTACCACTCCTGGCCTTCCCGCCACCAACAGCGCCAGTCCTGAATTTGAGAAGATTGGCTTTTAGAGCAAATCTGTTGCTCCAAAATGCATTTTAGAGCAGCCATTTAACTTAAGTAAATTGCAATAGGAAGTGGAAAACTTGACTTGCCTCCTTTGCTGATCTTCGATTGGACTCTTGGTGAAATATTGAAAGGTCAAATTTGTCACAAGATTTGAATTACTACGAGTCTGATTTGGCCTGTGACGGTGTTTAGGGTTGCCAACCTGAATTCTAAAAAGTCAACAATGTCAATTTAAATATATATTTAAACTTCACAGAACAGATGCACTGGAAAAACACCAACTATGGTTGTAACGCTGCAAACAGTCACATTGAGGAAACTATATCAAACTAGGGATGTGAGGCTCCCAGCAGTTGCATTGGAGCAAACTAGCTTCCAAACTATGGGTGCAGAGCTCCCAACACAGTTGCATTTCCTGTACCCTCAGTCAGTGAGTTTAGATGGCTTGAACAAAAAGGACACCGCTTGAGGCAAATCATACATGAAACCGCACTGCACAGAATAAAACCACACTGCACAAAATTAAAAAAATCGTATTGCATAGAATAAAACCACACTGCACAAAATTAAATAAATCGTATTGCATAGAATAAAACCACACTGCACAAAATTAAAAAAATTGTATTGCATAGAATAAAACCACACTGCACAAAATTAAAAAATCGTATTGCATAGAATAAAACCACACTGCACAAAATTAAAAAAAATCGTATTGCATAGAATAAAACCACACTGCACAAAATTAAAAAAAATCGTATTGCATAGAATAAAACCACACTGCACAAAATTAAGATCGTATTGCACGGAATTAAAACCACATTGCAAAGAAGTCATCAAGCAGCAGTAAAACTTCAGCAGCAGTTAACAGCTTGCAAATGTATGGAAAGTTGTAAAAAGGAAAGATTAGAAAATTGGGAGAGTGTAGAGTACTGTGTGCATGTGTAAATCAAGCACAGTATCTTATCCAGGACATATCTCTTAAAATCCAAACCTACCAAGCCAAAAAACCAACCATTTAAACCAAACCCTAACATGCCCACAGTCATTCGTCTAGTCAGTCTGACAGATTTTCAAAAAACACAAAGGGTCCAGTGGGGTTACGGATTGAGCAAAAAAAAAAAAGAGCACTTCCTTCCCTTTGTGGAGGTCTTTGGAGATGTCCTGGATTTTTCGGACACGTGGCATTTCAAGTTATTTGTGGATTCCTGAGGGAGGTAAAGCAGCTGCAGAAGGTGTTGTGCCATTAAATTGTCAAATGCAGCATTGCACCAGATGTCATTTCACCTAGTGGATGTTCTGTAGTGCTGTAAAACAAAAAAGCAATTGGCGAAAATAGTTGTATTCGCCAATTGGTCTACTTACCCTTTAACTTACGACTATTTGCTTTCAACAATTCCAGTACTTTCACGATAGTTGCAGCTGTTCTTCCATTTGCTTCCAGTTCCAAAAGGCCTTCCGTTTGCTTCCAGTTTCCAGAGTACACACTTCCCAGTGTTCAAACTTAAGTTGTCCTTGCTATAGCGGTCCGCAGCGTTAGTAAAGTCAGTCGTTTAGTCGTCCCCAGTTAGGCCTAATACAAACACGTGTAACACTACACTCAAAACAAGCTGCAACACTGCACTAAAACTACAACGAGCGAAACCAAACTGACAGAGCGGTAAAATCCAGGTTAAGTTATAGGGGAAAGAATAGTGATACAGCTTGTGAGAAAGGAGATAGGGAGAGTCAAATGTGTGCGGTGCACAAATTCACAATCAACAACTTCAACCAGCTCATGAAATAATAAACGTTGGGTGACTCACTGCGGGGTTCCTAGTTGAAGCTCCCCCGTTGGTGGCCACGTTGTCCGGATTGTTTTGTCAAAAGCACACAAATAAGCAACCGCGGGTCCTTTTTAATTCGCTTTGAGGAGCAAAAACCCTAAAGTACGCCAAACGCAACCTCGGTGTTCGCAGTCCAACGCAAAAGGAAATAATGGATGGCGCGACATCACATGGGAGCGTTACAGGCAGGTGTGGGGCGACACAGATTAATTCAATTAAGAACTAATGACAACGAGAACGTGATTGGCTGTGAGCGAGAAGCTCGAGTGAACAATTAGATGGAGGGTGTTCACTTTCTAATGATAATGATATGCTAATTTTGCTTATTTGATAATGACAAAAAAAAAGTGCTAGAACGTTAGAGAGACCCTCCCAAGACATTTTTCATGTTGTAAAGCTGCCGCACATATTCTGTTGCTTCTTTAGGGTTCCTATTAGGGATGAACCCACCTGAAATCCAACTGATCAGTGTGTGGACGATTTTACATTTTAAAAGCTCAATCATAGTCAGTCTGATCTGATTCAAAATGCCAATGATTGTAATGTGTGTGTGTGTGTGTGTGTGTGTGTGTGTGTGTGTGTGTGTGTGTGTGTGTGTGTGTGTGTGTGTGTGTGT
>JAOPJO010000008.1:13963598-13979195 GCA_027123675.1 Molva macrophthalma | reverse complement strand
GTGAGCTAGAGAGAGAGAGGGAGATAGAGAGATAGAGATGGGGATGGAGAAGGAGAGAGAGAGAGAGAGAGAGAGAGAGCGAGAGAGAGAGAGAGAGAGAGAGAGAGAGAGAGGGAGATAGAGATGGGGAGCGAGACGGAGAGAGAGAGAGAGAGAGAGAGAGAGAGAGAGAGAGAGAGAGGCCCCGTGTAACATCTCATTTTATTTTCCTCGACGCAATGTGAGGCCCCTTTCTTTCTACTTTTGTCTTTCAGCTCAAATTTCACACACAAACCGCATACTCAATGATTATTTGCATTAAATTATTAATACGCCAATGTGTAGCTGCCGCACGGGGCTTTGGAGTGGAGGCAGCCGCAGCATTGCATTCTTTCAACATGAACATGGCAAGGAGGAACTTCAAGAGCGGGTAGCCCTCATTTAAATCAAGTTGGAGAAAGAAGACTATTGATTCCAGACGCTCTCCCTCCTCTGCTCATTGGTTCGGATTGTCTCCCCCCCCCCAAAAAAAAATCCCATGTTTTTTTTTTAATGTTATTTTATTTATTTCTTTTTTTTTCATCCATGAGATCTCCCCGAAGAGAGGAGAAATAACAAAGAGGACAGACTTTATTTGAGGGTAATACTTCGGGAGCGCAGCAGGAGCTGGCGACTAACAAGAAGCAGGAGAAGAGGAAAGAACAAACAACCAATACAGATGGTGTAAACTTCACCCAATAGCTCCATGCTTCTGCAGCTTCTAGAAGCTTCTTCCAGTGGTCGTGGCCACTGCTCAGGTGGCCCTATCTAACTGTCTTTTGGTATGGTATTGTCACGGTATTGTAGGGTACTTTGGTTAAGAGTGTCGATCACATATGCATATGGCATGTGACCTGGACCCAGAACCAACAACCATGTTGCCATCCAATGGTGTCAATGTATGTCAACGTACCATACAAAGACATTTGCTAAATTACACTCTAACTTGGTGTTAAAAGGGTTAGGGTTATGGGGGTTATGCCAAACGGTCTGTTCCAACATTGTGGTGGCTCTGGTTTAAAACGTTTGTAGTCATTACTGTTATAATACAAGGAATAGCAAGGCCTGGTATAAGATAGGCCCTAATAGTCTAACAGGCCCTAATAGTCTAACAGGCCCTAATAGTCTAACGGGTCCTAATAGTCTAAGAGCAAGGCCTGGTGTAAGATAGACCCTAATAGTCTAACGGGCCCTAATAGTCTAACGGGCCCTAATAGTCTAAAAGCAAGGCCTGGTATAAGATAGACCCTAATAGTCTTAACAGGCCCTCATAGTCTAACGGGCCCTAATAGTCTAAAAGCAAGGCCTGGTGTAAGATAGACCCTAATAGTCTAACGGGCCCTAATAGTCTAACGGGTCCTAATAGTCTAAAAGCAAGGCCTGGTATAAGATAGACCCTAATAGTCTTAACAGGCCCTCATAGTCTTCCTCCCTCGCCTCAGCTCAGAATCAATAGAAAGGATAGAGACTCCAAACACCTGAGAGTAATTGATGTGCTGATCTTTCTTTCGCTGCTGTACTTTCAGAGAACAAGCGGAGCTTACGGTCCAATCAGTGGAAGCTTGCCACAGTTTGATGTGCAGACCTACCCAATCGCAAGGCAGCTACGCTGGGGTTTGTTGTTCTACGGATGGATTGATCAAAGCACGTCTCCCTGGTCTCTTTGTTTGTTTCATGTAAGCAAAGAGAGGGACAGTTTGGTGTACACAACACTGTAGTGACAGTGTTGATTCGGGGTCCACCATCTGCGATGCTTCCTAACTGAAAGAGTAGGCATTGGTCGTTAGCTTAAAATTAGAAATTATTGTAACGATCATCGGAGACAGATTTCAATAAGACCATCGCTTGTGAAAGAAAAAGAAACAAAACATAACAACACAAATCGTGATATCTCATTGTCGACTAAAGATCTTTTGATCACGGCACCTTTAATGCGTTGCAGTTTTTAGGCTATGAAACATTCTAATGTGCTTTCATTTGTGGCCCCAGACCATGTTATGGCTTCCTGTTGTAATTGCGCTGATAAAAAGCATTCAGACAATATGCACTATTGCGTGCGTGCACTATTAGAACACTATTCCACTGCAAGGCTTTGATGATGGGATTTAGGTTATGGTGGATCATTTGGCTGGGTTCAAAACAATTAAAATCCAACAAGGATATCGCGGCAGTGTAGTGTGTAGCTAATAAGGCGTTAAGGACACGACCGAAACGTAAGACTATGGAATAGCATTAAAGCCCAGCAAGTGTAATGAAGAAACTCTACAGATAGGCTTCCTGCAGTCCCAATTTCACCTTTCGTCTCTGTGTTGAAAGAGGAAACGGTTTAATAAAGCATAGTGTACATGGAAAATGGTCACATTATACATGCACAGGGTAAAGGGCTTTATTAGATCTGTACCTGTTGTAATGGATTCTCCTCACACAGAGAGAAGGAATGTAGTATGCGCTATCTCTCGTCCGGGCTTTGTAGGGAGTATTTGTTTTTCCCTGCACTTCCCTTCCCTGCACAACACATGCTCTGTGTTGTGCTGGACTTGACTTCATCAGTCTGTGGTGAAAGGTGCATTGGGAGTGAAAGAAAGGCCTAGTCTAACACACTCATTAGTTGTGGTTGCCTGTGAAGTCTGCGGTCCGGGGAATTGAGACTACATGCTACTGGTGCGCTCATTTTGAACCTCCGTGGATGAAATCATCTGGCTGCACTTTTTATCGTTCTTTTTAACTCTTGATTTTCCTCCTTTTCTCTGAACACATAAACACGCTAACACGCACGTGATCTGACAAATAAACAGAGGCAGACTACTTCTGTCTCTCTCTCTCTCTTTCTCTCCCTCTCTCCCTCTTTCCCTCTGCTCTTTCTCTCTCTCTCATGCTCTATCTTCTCTGTCCCTTTCTGTCTCTCTCTCTCTCTCTCTCTCTCTCTCTCTCTCTCTCTCTCTCTCTCTCTCTCTCTCTCTCTCTCTCTCTCTGACAGGTCAGTCCTATGGACAGAGCTGTGGTAGCGAGATGGAGGCTCTCCAAGAGGCCTACAGACAGATAAGCGATGTTCTGGGCGACTCGGAGGAGAGGGTAGATGGCCGGAGCAGCAGACCCTCTCCCTCTGCCTCCCCCCTGGAACAGTCCCGGGTAGACCACCTCCCCGCCTCTACCAACGGGTCTGGTGAGAGGGGCTTAAAAATAAAACAACTCAAGGGGCATTGAAGGATTGTCATTTTGTATGTCGTGCTATATTTCATGTTAGCCGTGTAAGAGTAGAGGCATGCTTTGTCTAGTACTACGGTGCACTCAATTGGCTGGACATTGTTTTTCATGCAATGCTTAAAGTTTAAGCTTCATGTGGACCCATACATGTTACTTTGAAAGAATCTGGTAGGCCTTCAAGGAATCAGGGAAGAGATCCTGTGAGTCGCATATTTCTAAAAAATAAACCAAGGACTCACCTAGATGCTGATCGTGGGGTTGTTTGTATTTCAGAGCTGCCCACCGCTGAAGAGCTGATGAGGCCAATCCGACCTGAGACAGGCGACCACATCCGGGGCTTCACCCTCCAGCCCAGCAGGTGACGATGAACACACAACTGGCTCCAGATCTCCTCCAAATGCTAGTTTGTTAATCTTCGTGATTGTGTTAGGGTCTTCCAATCCGCCTGAACATGAAAGGTCATGAGGCTTGTATCATGTTATAGTTGTTTGTTTTGGATCATAAGTGTTGCTGTCGGCTGTTCTTGTTGTACACAGCAGCTCAGGGACGGGCCTGGACCTGAGGCCTGGGAGCACTGAGCGGAGGCACGTGGCCCTGAAGCCGGGCCCTGCGGCAGAACCGTGGCAAAACAGGGGGTCCTCCGGGTCTCCGTCCCCAGACACCCCTCTCCGCAGGCAGCCGCTGAGCATCAGAGAGGAGGTGGAGAGACTGATGGAAGACCAGGACCTGGAACACCACAGCCGGAGTCCCATCCCATCCACACAGGCCAGCAGAGCTAAGCAGGTGAGAGAGCTCAAGAGTTTTCTTTTCAAAAGGTATCATGAACATGCTCATGAACAAACAAGATGTCGTGCACAACACAACGTAACTCACCTGAGTGGAACCATGCTAATACCTGGTGATTATTATGCATTGCTTACCTATAATGACAGTCTAATTGCTGATCAAGTATGTGCAAGCATGTCCAATTGCACTCACAGAAGAAAGCCTCACGAATGCCATTATGTTGGAAGATTAGTCATGTTCTTTTTCACATACATTGCTGTTGACATAAATTATTCATCAAATGATTTCCTCACAATAATAACATATTCCCATTTTCTTTCCAATGTAAAAATGTGCATGAATCCCAACTTATCCATTTTAGACTTTTCCACCTTAACACTTCTTCGGTCCTCTCAGAAGCCCCGGGATGGCACCGTCGGCAGGCCCTCTGTTTCTTCCACCAGGAAGACAACTGTAACCTCCGATCTGCAGGGTTCCAAGGCGAAAGAGGAGGGCCGCTCTGCCATGGCCTGCAGGTTCTCCAGACCTAACAGGCCCACGGTCAAGGGGAAAGCGTCTCCTCCTCCGACCACCCAGAGGAAGCCAGTCGCGCGGGTGGTGCAACACAGCCCCACCCCCACCAGGAGAAGCCATGAAAGTAACTATCAATGTTAAAACAAGCACAGAGCCTCGCTGTCTTTGTATCAACGTCTTTTAATCGCGTGTCTTTTAAACACAAAAAAAACACAAAACAAAAAAGCGACGGGCTGAACGACATAGCGACGGGCTAACCTGTGTGCTTGCAGATGCAGGCCCTCGGGTGAGCGACGACCTCGTCGCATCCGTCCAGTCCTTCGCCGCCTTCCTCCAACAGCAGGTCGGCACCACCGGTCCGCAGGTTAACACTGCTACCTGGGATGTCAACGCTCACAGAGACATGGCCACAGGAATCCAGGGGCTTTCAGAGAGCAATGTAAGAATCTGTACGGACACCTTGATCTCTTGTTTCTTTATAGTAGCACTGAAAGCACTTTGCTTTGCTTATTTGATGAATTTTATGTAATCTAACAATTACTTTTTTGGTTACATCTTCATTGTTGAGTGCAGTTATTGTAAGTCGCTTCGGACAAGAGTGTCTGCTAAATAAATGTAATGTAAAAATGGTATTAACTCTGCTGACGCACAGGATGTGAGTGGGCTGTAGGTTAGATTCAAGAGCTCTAATTTGAATGTCATTTGTTAAAAATGCCACATTCTTACAGAGTGAAATGCTCTGGGAGAACATGTGTATAGGTTGACTGCGCCCTCCTCATTATGAGACAATTTAAATTGAAGACAGCTCTTTGCTCATTTTCAACCAATAAGGGCATCTCTTCCCTGATTGGTTCAGGGAATCCCTCTTCGCTGTTAATTGCATCACTTCTCAATGGCTATAAAACATAGGGAGGAAGGGCGCAGAGATTGAGATGACGTTTTTGGTAGGTTGTTTATTTTCAAAATCTTGATCTCCTCCGCTCTTTTATGCTCTCACTCTTTGAAGTTTAAGGAGGGCTCTATGGTTGAGGGACTGGCTCACAAGGAAGGAGACCACCTGTCCCACAAGCAGAGAGACCATCCTTCCCAGAAGGAGAGAGACCTGACCCAGAGGGAGAGAGACCTTCACCTGAGACTGGAGGAGGTGGAGATGCAGCACAGGGAAGACCTTGGTGCTGTCAAACAGGAGAACTACGTTCTACAGAGCAAGGTATTGAGTAAGCACACGAGCACAGACATGTGCACATTTCCAAGACAGACTATAGTGATAAATAACACCATTGTTTGGCTGACTCTGCTTTCCTGTACGCATGTCACTCTTTCTCCCTCTCTCTCTCCCGCATCAGGGTTTGCAGATGGCCAACTAACGTAACCAGTGCTCTACCTGCTATACTTTGTAAAAACATTTTTTTAAAAGATACCTTCAGGTCAGGTGCACCCAGCTAATGCATCCCTTGTAACAAACCCTTCAGCTGACTTATTTTATCAACCCAAGTTCATGACACAGGTGCTCATCTTAGTTAGTAGCAAAGCTTTGTCGTGTCTTAGCCTCGTGACACCATCCAGTCTTTTAAGTGTGTTTTGCGTCAGTCCGGCTAATTGAGGTCCACATATGGGCGTGGCCTTACGTTGTTCAAAAGACTCTAGCCAATCAGATTAAATAACGAAGTGACACTCCTGCTCTCTTTGCTCTTGCTAGATCCGGTTTGAAGTAAGGTAAAAACATCTTCTGTCTTTTAGAACCACTCTTCAGTCTGTTTCAGATTAAACAGTTGCTCGGTTGAATTCTACACTTTCCCTGGGCTGCACCATGGTTTTTAATATTCGGCAGACCGGCGCTCTTTGTCCGTCATTTTGTCATTTTTTGGAGAGGCTTTCATGCGTTCGAGGCCCGACTGCAGGGAGAAACAGAATGTGAACTCGTGAGATCCGATGGTCTCACGAGGGCGAGGCTCCTCTTGACTTACCATTGCTGAACCCCTGGTCTAGCTGCACAAGGCAGAGTCCAGCCAGGGGGCCCGGCGGTGGGGCGAGGCTGCAGACCCAATGACCAAGGACAGGCTCCAACTCCTGGAGAAGGAAGTGCAGCAGCAAGAGACCATCATCCAGGGGTACCACCAGGTGAACTTCTGTCTGGAGGGTCATAAAGGGACTCTTATTTTCGTCTTATTTTCATACCGTTGGCGCAGTAACATGTAACTGAGTATTTGTTTTTTCTTTTCAGGAAAACGAGAAGCTTTGCCGGGAGATGAAGGCCCAGCAGACTAGGAGTAGAGCCACAGAAGAGGCCATGTTTGCTGAGAACCAGAGGTTGCTGAATGAGCTAAGGCTTGTAAAGTGAGTTCACCTCGAGGGCACGCGGTATTAGCAGTGTAGAGTGCTCATGTTGATGATGGACCCCAAAAAATAAAAAGGTTTTTCAATCAATAATAATAAAGGCATCTTTTTTTTGTCAATTACCTCCAGAGAGCAACTGAAGAACTCCTCAGGAACGACGCTGAATGCCTGCCCCATGGATCACACCCGGCGCATCACAGAGCTCCTGGCACACATGGAGGCTATTCAGGTGCGCAGCAACACAAACCCTCTACTGATCCTGCAGTTCCACTGTAATACAATATAATGGAGTGTGGTTGCAAAGCAAGCCACACTATTGTTATCTTATGTCTTATTCTTTTTTTAATTTCTTTTTTTTTATTATTCTTCCACCTCATTTTACATTATATTAATTATCTACTCCTACAATGGTGCAGGTATAACAATTTAGCCCATTGCAAAGAATTGCACATATATCGGTACAGTGTGCCATTCCTACGATTTGGAATATTTTGTACATCTATTTTTTTATTAATATTTACAATATTATTATTTAATATGGAAAGTGAATGGGGCAAAAACTCTAAAATCAACCACTCCAAACGTGAACACCTGAGAGTTTTCAAATTAAATTAGCTTATGTAGACCAGAAGTACGGAGGTCTCCAAAAAGTTTTGTCCCACAATGACCACAGGGGGCTCTATAACTAGTGGTCAAACCTATATGGGTGTGAGCTGCGCCCCATTTTATAAAAAATTCTGAAACTTGGTATCTGGGCCTTATTTGACATGCTGAATCTTTTTGCAATGAAACCCATAAGGTCCGTTGGGCTAGATTTTGCTGTACCTTGAAAGTTTATATGTGCGTGCGAGTGCGTGTGTGTATGTGTGTATGTGCGTGCACGTGTGTATTTGCGTGTGTGTTTGTGTGCGTGCGTCATGTGTGTGTGCGTGCCTGTGTATGTGTGTGTGTATGTGCGTGCACGCGTTTGTGTGCGTGCAGAAGAGCGAGGCCAAGTGGTCGGAGGAGAGTCGCAGCCTCCGGCAGCAGAAGCAAGCCCTGGAGGTGGACCTTCAGCTGATGAAGAAGGAGAGAGACCTGGTGAAGGCACAGGTTCTCTCCACCTCAGGTGCGGCTTCACACTAAACCCATGAAACAAAGCAAAACTGCCTATTGCTCGTTCAGTATACCCCCAAATAGATGGGCAGTAGCAGTTAGTGGTCAAGCAGGATGAAAGTAAGCCGTTGTGGAAGGTACGCCAAAACACAACATTCAGCCTTTCTTTATGGGCAGATTTCTAATTGCTGAATATTCGACTGCACCAATAGAGTAGTTTCACCTCTGCACTTTACAGACACTGAATGTTGCCAACAGGAAGGTAAAACCTACGCCAATAGCTGATTAAATAAACATGTCATATTGAAGCTACATGATGTTTGACTAATGTACATGCAAAGTACCACCATCTACAAATTGTCAGTGAAAAATGATTGCCTTTCAGACACGAGGAGATTTAAGCCAAATTATGTAATCAAATTATGTAATGTAATGGTTGAAGGCCACATTTTCACATTTTCTTAACGTTTGGTTAGCACCAGAGTGAACATTTTAATGGAACACTTTAAAATACCTATAAATAATAGAGCGAAGGCGCTGCAGACTTACACAAGAACCAAACCAATTCAGACAAGCAGAGTGTACTTGGATTGCCTACTATTTCAATAAGATGAGTGCTTCTGAACAGGAATTAGTCATGAAAGCATTCCTTTCTCTGTGTGTTATGTATTAGGAGGTCAGCTTGTTAACACTGGGGAACAAAATAGTGACCTTGTGATGGTTGGGTATTGTACATGATGTCCATCAGAGAAGCTTAAGTTAAAAGCATGTCTTAGGTGTCAATAGAAGAACATTCTAACATGTGGTACTCTTCAGACCTAACAGTAAAATAGGTCCCCATTATAGGACGTCCATATGTTTTCAAGTCTTAATTAACCTTGTGTAGGATGGGCCAGTGTTCAGTCTTCCCATTTTGAGAGTCTGGCTTAAACCACTTGAACTTCAAATCGACTTGTCGCTCTGACTTCTTGGTCGGAGTCGTCAACTGCATCCAAACTGAGCAGAATATTCCCCTTTCAAGGTTACATTCTGTAATCATGGCCAGGGGAAGAGATACTGATAGTTGTGTGCTGGATAAACAAGCATCTTCTAAGAGTAAGGATGAAGCATTTATTGTATTATTGAACAAAGACAGAGATCTCTTCACCTCTCCAGTTGCCTTTACGAGATCATCACTGAGACACACTAACTTGATCTGCCCCCCGCACAAAGCCTAGAAAGGATGGAGATGAAAGGGCTTTTTGAAACATAGATGAGAACAAATGTCTGCTGAAATTGATCGGCAGCCTGGAGTGGATGTGTTTTTACTGCCTATCTCACCAGCCACCACAGCTGCACTGTGTACGTGCTTGAACCTGTTGAGTTAAGAGAGTTAAGTCATTAAGCAATCCCTTACGTTTATTCCATTACGTGTATTAGCTATGATAAGAAACAATTTTGTTTTAGTTTCTTTTCATCACTTTTGTGTCTTTGAGTTTTTTCAAACCTTTGTTTTAGTTCAAACGTGTATGAATGGCTCTTGTATGAATGTTCTGTATGATCATTTATTCTACACAGTATTGTGTTTGTTGTTTTTCTATTGGAAAACAATCACAATGTGCTGTACAATGAATTCAATACAAGACAATCAAGTAGAAGTGAAGAACACTGGGCTAAATGAGCACATATTACTCTATACGTGAGCCTCAGCTTGCTGTTAGGTTGTTGTTGTTTTTAATCTTTACACAAAGTACACAGCAGGACGTGCTTCCAAGCACTCTGGCAAAATTGACTTCTTGGTTGTGTGTATGTGTGTGCATGTGTGTGTTTGTGAGTGTGCGTGTGTGTTTGTGTGTGTTTATGTGCGTGCGTTTGTGTTCCTGCATGTGTGTGTGTGTGTGTGTGTGTGTGTGTGTGTGTACGGTGTGTGTGTGTGTGTGTGTGTGTACGGTGTGTGTGTGTGTGTGTGTGTACGTTTGCGTGCGTGTGTGTGTGCGCGTGTGTGCGTGCATTTGCGTGCGTGTGTGTGTGTGTGTGTGTGTGTGTGTGTGTGTGTGTTTGTGTGTGCGTGTATTTGCATGCGTGTGTGTGTGTGTGTGTGTACGCGTGCGTGCCTGCGTTGTCCTGCCCATCAGGTGACCCCAGCGTTGAGCAGCGTGTGCGGGAGGACAGCCACAGGGAGGATGTGGCCGCGCTGCAGAAGAAGCTCCAGTGGTACGCTGAGAACCAGCAGCTCCTGGACTGCGATGCGGCCCGGCTGAGGGCCGCCACCGACGAGACCCGGCAGCTCAAGGAGCAGGTGGGCCAGAGGGCTGCGGAGGGGGGGGGGGGGGCTCATGGGTCCAGCATTAAAGTACACTTGGCTGTTATTGGGTTGGTATTGGGCTAGGATTGGGGAGGTATTGCGCTGGTCTTTGGTTGCCATTGGGCTGGGATTGGGCTATTATTGGGCTGGTATTGCGCTGGTCTTGGGTTTGAGGTCCATTGATCAGAGGCAATTTATTCCATTCACATTTAACATTTTATTATTTAACACGCTGTACAATTTGATTTAAAGATCATTATGGATTGAACCATTTACATAAAAAGTAATAATCACACTATTGTCCTCACCCGACCTCACCATGTACATTAAATCAAAGGAAACCCAAGATAACACATTGCATAATTGTAAATCAGTCAAATGCTATTAAAGCTTACTCCTTACAGATACAGGCTTTGGGAAGACAGTAGGCAGCCACCAAATATGAGTCACTACCGTAAGAACATGATTACAGGGGACTGGGTGAGCATATGCTAACTCAGTCTATTTCTAGACACACTCTGTGGGCAGTTGATCAATCCGGGTATCTGCCACTACAGAGAGGCTGCTAGATTCTGAAAGGCTTTCTGATATGTAGCACGGCTGCTTCATTGGCACAGTGCAAGCCTTGAAGAAGTTATTTTTCACCGCTGTATCGAAGCCTCCATGGAGCTGTGCTATGAAACTGCTTGTGTGCTGATGAGAGATAAATAAAAACGAATATGTTTCAACTGGCAGAGTGAATGGGCCTTTTTCTAGTGAGAACTGTTTGAAGTGCCCTGTTTGTTCAGTTTAACACATATAGCAATTGCAATAATCCAAAATCATATTTTCAACCGATTTTGTGGTGATGTTATTTTATATCGATGCCAAAACCTTTGTGGATTCAAAATTAATGTGTAGAAGTTTAGTGGAGATGTTGTTGCTGATGTGGTTTTCCCCATAGTGAGACACAAGACAAACTCTATAAAAATAGAACGGTTAACATTGTTTCTTGATTTTGTTCCACTCTAGTTAGAACATCTAAAGGTAGAAGTGAGGAAAAGCAGCAATCAGCAACACACCAAGGCCAAGGAGAAGACCGGAGACGCTAAAAAGATCCAGGCCTTGGAGCGACAGGTAAATCAACAACAAAAACTTTCAGTAAAGGGTGAGTGAACCCCTGTTTCAGCTTGACTTCCAACACTGACTTCATTTTGTTTTTAATTTGGGCTGAGAATACTAAGAGGGGGGAGGAGTTATCTCCATGGTTACGACTCACGGCAACTTTGTGGAACTCTTTTTAGCGTCGCTGAGTGACAGCCTCATAATGAGCAGTCTTGTATATGAAATGCACCACACACTGTGGCCTTTTCCTACAAGTGTCCGAGTAGCTTAATTAACCTTCTCGGACCCAGCCATCAACAACAACCGCTCCCCAGATTGCCTCCGAAAGGGCATTTAAGACATCACGAAAAGAACCGGACCTGAGTTCTGAGCAGCGTAGAATGTTTTTATTTTTTTCTGCATTATGCCATTATTGTAGTTACGTTGACTAAATAGCATAGGTTACTAAGTTTAAGATCATGGAAGACATATTAAGATGTTCAAAACAAAAATAAACAGGATTTCGGGTTCTCTGGCACTTTAAACAACCCAAGCTCCATAAGTGACCCCTTCTTTTCCCCCATCCCTTTGTGTTTCTGATCCGTCACAACCGGCCGTCCCCCAAACCAGGTCAAAGTGCTGGAGGACCTCCTGCGACGGCGCCAGTCCAACTCTCTTCCCGCCCTGATCTATGCCGCCGCCTCCGCCGGCGGCCCGGGGGGCGAAGGCCATACGGCGACCGCCTCGCCCACTCAGGTCACCGGCCTATTGGAGCGCAAGATCGAGCGTCTGGAGGCGGAGCTGGATGGTCATAAGGAGGAGGCCAAGCGTGGCCTGCGAGCCATGGAGCAACAGTTTCAGAGGATCAAGGTATGGTCTGGGTCACCAATCGAATATGTTTAGCTTCGTTACGGACAGTTGTGTTCAAATGACCAGAAAAGGTTGACCTTGCATGAGTTGTAAACATGGGTCTTGGGTTGAACATAATGAGATGTCTTTATGCCACATTACATGAATTATTGTTGGAAATACGAGTGCGGGACAAAATGTATGAAAAGTGAATTATGTAAGGAGTAGTTGTTAAATTGGACAAAAGAAGATTAGACACTTTTGCTGAAGACCAATTTATGGTTGTCTTTTTTTTTATTATTATTATTTTTTTTTACATTTGCGCATGTGTGTGTGTGTGTATGTGTGTGTGTTTGCTCCAGCTTCACTATGAGCAGCAGATCTCCGAGCTGGAGCAGAAGCTGGTCCAGAGGCCGCATCAGGAGGGGGCGGCCCCCCCGCCCTGCCCCGCCGCGGAGGGCGGTGAGCAGCAGGGCGTGATGGAGGCGCACCGCAGCGTGGAGCTGGCCCTGCAGGAACAGATCCAGTCACTCCAACAGCAGCTCTCCAGAAAGGTACTCCACAACACATTCCACAAACGGCCCTCACTGGATCTGAAGCTGCATATCTAGTGCCGTTATGCTCAGCAGTAAACACAACACGTTCCTTAAAGTCCACATTTTGTCCCTTGTGTTATATACGTACCTATCTGTGCAACCTCACTGCTCAGGTTCCCTCTGCGGCCACATATGCACATATATCCTCCAAGAGATTGAACCAAACATTCTCCCAGCAGGCCCAGCCCACGGAGCCAGAGCGGGCCCGGCGCAGCCCGTCCCGGCACCAGGTCCAGAGCGAAGCGGCCTTCGGGGTTCGCATCGAGCGGCTCACCCAGGAGCTGGCGGCCAAGACCCGCTCGGTGCAGGAGCTGAGCCGCACCGTGGAGCGCCTGCAGAGGGAGAGGAAGGGCCTGCTGTCGGGCCCCTGGCCCCGAGAGGCCCGCCCGGCCAACGCCACCAGACCCAGGGCCACGCCGTCCGGCGAAGCCCGGGTAGGCGGCGGCGGCGTAGGCGGCGGGGGAGACGAGGGGGGAGACGAGGAGGAGGAGAGGTTCCCGGCCGCGCAGTACGAGAAGACATACCGGCCCGACGCCTTCGCCGGCAGCCACATCACGGAGGTGCTGGAGGAGAACCAGGTCCTGCGAGAGCAGCTGGGGAGGCTGGAGGAACGGCCGGACGCAGGGGAGCCACGCGGAGCCCTGGCCCACGCCCGGGATGAGCTCTGCAGGTACTCACGCCGCAAGCGTACGACCTGTGGTTCTTCCACCGGAAGATTTCACTGTGTATCTATCAGCTAGTTGTAAGCAATTTATTTTCAATGTCCATGTCTTGATGTGTAATTGAGTCAAAATGAATGCAAAGATACAAAGTGTGGTTCTTCTTAAGCTCTCATCTGGACAGATGTCTATTGTCTTGGTCAGTTGCTGTGTTCCCACTTTCACACCCAGGATGTCCATTAGTGGGAATCTCTGCCTTTTTCTTTTACATACACAAGTGCTATTTATTGTGCCCAGACACAGAGAAAATATCCAAATAATACAATCTCTTCAAACACATTTGTAAGGTCTGCCATTCAACTCTGTGTGTTTCCAGGCTGAAGGAGAACACAGCAGAGCAGCTCTCTTCCCTGGTGGCTCAGCACCGTCTGGAGATGGACCAGCTCCGTGCCGGCCACGCCCAGGACCACTCCTCGTCCAGGGTGGCCCAGCTTTCCAACACACTCAACACGCAGGAGGTACGGACAGGCCGCAGGACGGCTGATCCTGACACTTAAACATGTAGCGGCTTGTTTGGGTCCACTCGTGTTTGTGTTAATGATTTATTTTCATGTGCTCTGTGTGTAGATCGTGGTGCAGCACTTGAGAGAGCAGGTGAAAGAATTGAAGGCAACCAAGGATGAACTGGCCGTGTCCAAAATACGAGAGGAAACGCTGCAAAATCAGGTAGGCAGGTGTATAGGTTACATCATATAGCACTTAGGGGCAGTGCATGTGGAAGTAGAGGGAAGTTCTGAATGCCAAGAAGTTGATTGATTCCAAACCAGTTTGTGTCAAGGTATTTAATGGTTTGGTCAGCCCTTAATTAAGCTGTGGGCTCCTTTAACACTGTGTTCAGTCAACTAATCGCATCTTCCAACACTTGCCAGTGTTCGTCCACTGCCAAGTCTTCTAAATGTTGGTCTTCCAGACGCATCAGACCACCGAGGGCCTTGACTCCAATAATTCAGTCTGCCGACTACCGTCCTACACAATTCAATGGCTTTCATCTCTAATATCTAATTGATTATTATTCCTAAAAACTCCTTGTAGCAAGGTGCATGCCACACGCCACTTTTATTGGGCTCCTGCAGACAAAGGACACAGGGTGGTGGTGATGTTGAAACCGGTTTATTGTAGAAGTTTGTAGATAATGATACATGGCGCTGGTGCTCTATGTTGCCATGCAGGAGATCTCTCCTCATCTGAGGCTGCTTAAACCAGCCATCATCCACACACACTCCCACACTCACTGGTCCCCATTGAGTATATAACCATACATTGCAATATATACAATGAATTATGAAAGAACAATTATACAAGAACAGTAAGTACAATATGTACATTGCTGTGTTGTGGCGACATATGAATCCTGATGGAAGGAAACCTAGCAGATAGTGGGATGAAAGTGGGTAGATAGTGGGAGAAGCAACAGCTTTCCTTACCAACCATATAGACAATAGATGTATTGTTTCATGAAAATCAAAACCGTGTTGAAAAAAAACAAAGTATTGAATATATTAATATCTAATATTAAAGCTGCTGTCGGTGATGTGAAAGTGGTAAAGAGAGAGACCAGAAGAGAGCAAGGTGTTGTCAAAACAGGAAAATGTCAAAAACGGTTGTGTAGCACAGTGTTTTCACATTGCATTTCACTCACTACCAGATGATGGATGGCTGTGGCATTTCTACCAAATTACACTCAAATTATAGCTGTTCAATCGAACCTACATGCGTCTCCAACCTTTCTTTCCCATACACCCCCCCTGGTTAGCTAACCAGGCTGCTGGAAGAGCTGAGGCAGGCCAGAGAGGCCCACAGCCCCGAGCTGAGGCACCTCCACAGCCTGGAGGCCAAGATTTGCAGCATGGAGCTCAGACACACCCAGCGGGAGGACCAGCTGAAGCAGGTACGCTGCTTCAGCGCTCCTCGTTTTCTCCCCTTAAACAGAGGAAGAGCCTTGTGAAAGTGTCTGAGAGTTCAGAGGCTGAGGGTTGCTGCTGTGACTGTTTGCTCCTAATGCACGCTTGGTTTTACCGTGGCTGGACGACACCACTGTTGTAGTGTGTGTGTGTGTGTGTGTGTGTGTGTGTGTGTGTGTGTGTGTGTGTGTGTGTGTGTGTGTGTGTGTGTG
>JAOPJO010000008.1:13663394-13674098 GCA_027123675.1 Molva macrophthalma | reverse complement strand
TCTCTCTCTCTCTCTCTCTCTCTCTCTCTCTCTCTCTCTCTCTCTCTCTCTCTCTCTCTCTCTCTCTATGTCTGTCTCTCTCTCTCATGATGCATGATGTGTCTTCAACTCTTTGGCTGAATAATGAGCACCATGTGGTCATTCCCTCAGATGACACCTTTCCATTTGTTTTGATGCGGTATAGTGCTGGCAGCGTTCCAAGGCTGCCCATTCCTCTGGCTGAGCAGCAGTTATCGGACACACATTTACTGTGTTTTTATTCCCCAGCAAGGAAGCGAAGGGACCGGGCAGGCTAGGGCCGGTACTTAGATGGAAACGAATGGCAGAGAGGAAATGCTTTTGTTTTACTTCCTGGCCATCACCATGGTACTAGATGCTTTTTTTGAAATACCCTGGCCTGCCGTTTTGAAATAAAAGCCCAGACACTGGTCTGCCCCGCGGGCTTAGATAAAGGACACGGGAGATGTGAAGTATTCAAAAGTGGTCTTGGCTGCCACCGCGGCAGCAGCGCTGTCACGCACCTGTGGGTGGCGGTTACCCAAACGGCTCCGGCGGGAAGTGTATCATTGTCACTGTTTAGGGTCTTAATACGGTGTGTTCACACAGTCGTCCCATTGTCAAACCGACAACCAGCCTACACCACACGGAGATCGGCTGTCTCTCCTGCGCTAAGCTAAACATTTCATTTGTTTTTTGGCCCCAGCCACCACAACACACAAAAAAGGTTGCGGCTCGATGATTTTCCTTTCAAGACAATCTTTAGTTTCATTTACCTGAAGGAGGATTTTTGCCAAACGGAGGTAGAAATGTTTGTTGGAATGTGTGCTTATCTTACAAAGGGCTTCGCCCTTCTGCTGTAATCAGGGTTGGTGTCATGTGACTGGTTTTGATATGCTCGCGCCGGAGACGTGCCAGAGCTTATTTTATCTACGTGGAAAGGAGGAGGCCCCCGAGCATTGTGGGTAAACAGAAGAGGGGTTGCGTTGGGCGTACTCTGCATATATCTCACACATGCGCTCGTGTGTGGGAAGGGAATACTTCAAAGATGTGCACTGGGAATGCCTCTTCTTATTAAGGCAACAAAACAGGTCGTAGTGGAAGCGTTACCGCAAATTAAACACGGCAACAGCTTTAATTAAAGAAATAAAGTGTGTGTGGATAAAACGATAGGGCGTAGAGGCCCCCTTGGAGATATTTTGTTCTTAATGGCTCGTTATTGCTGGGTGCTGTGGGTTTCGCGGAAACGGTTTCTATGTAACTATGAATATACTGAGATATTCATACTGAGATTTTCTACCGATCGATACGGAATCCTTTATGGTGGAGAAAGAAAAATGTACAGTTAATTCTGGACGACATGGATTGTTATTTTCTCTTATATTATACACGAGCTCTCAAAGGCTGGATACTTAAAGAAAATGGGAGCCTTTTCATACTCAAGTAGACACAACATCGTAATTTCCTTCTACTTGGAAGATAGAACAGTGCAGTATTTCCCTCTGTGGAAACGTAGGCCTAAATAGGTTGCTATTAAACATTCTTAATAGGTAGGTGACAAAACGAAAAATACATTTTTCAGTTTTCCCTCCACCCCGCGACCTAAATAAGGGTAGATAAGCTAGACAGACTTCCCCAAAAAATACATCTCAAACACCTCATCAGGGAAGTATTTCTGTATCACTTTAATATAGCAGTCACACTTTATTTAAAACATTCACTGTAGAACATTCAATCACTCACTATGAGTCTTTTATGAATTTTCTTTCTGACATAGGCCTATGGCCCAAATCTACATGCCTGCATTACAAGCATGACAGCATTTGAAAGACCACACTTTAATGGAAATACATTATCAGACAAAAACCCTGGATTTCTTTTTTTCTCTCTCCACAAAGCCTCCTTGAATTGGTCTGTTCCATGTTCACTCAGATGGATAACCTGTGTCATTTTCTTTGTTGTGTTTCCCAACCCCGCACCATCCCCCCCGCTCCCTCAGGTTCTCCGTACAGAGATAAGATCACTATAGCCATCCTCCAGCTGCAGGAGGAGGGGAAGCTGCACATGATGAAGGAGAAGTGGTGGCGGGGGAACGGCTGCCCGGAGGAGGAGAGCAAGGAGGCCAGCGCCCTGGGGGTCCAGAACATCGGGGGCATCTTCATCGTGCTGGCCGCCGGCCTGGTGCTGTCCGTGTTCGTGGCCGTCGGGGAGTTCCTCTACAAGTCCAGGCAGAACGCACAGCTCGAAAAGGTACGTGTGACCGCACCATCCGACAAGTGGGCGTCCGATGACACCCAGAGAGGTGTGTGAGATTCGCGTGACGCAGGACAGAGATAACAGCGCATGTGTGGGGGATGTGAATTTCTCGGCCCCGTCGCAAAGCACACACAATATCCCTTTCATGTCAAAAGAAGGAAGAAATGCATACTTCCTTAACCATGCCATATCATCTTGGACATACTAACTAAATAAACGTGCATACTAATATGATAAGTAGGTGCAAAATCATCTTTTAATTGTGTTTTCTAGAACTTTCTGATACCCATGGCAACCGATTGATATAACAGAATGCAGCGATATATACTTGACTATTAGATATGAATAGATTGACGGATATATGGATGACATGAATTTTGACAGTGACTCAATCTGTAGTTATATATTCCATAAGATAAGGGTTGGTGTCTTTGCATTTATTCATTTAGGCCCAATGGCGACAACGAGATAAACGTGAGGAATTCTGCTGTCACCATGGACCCACGCTAGACTTTAACCACCGTCCCAAATGACCGCAAGAAAAAGTCAAGACACTTTTGTACTGTAAACCATCAAACAAATGCCCCAGCATTTATTTGTTTCACACAAGTTCCTGTTTCGTCTTTTGGGAGGTTTTTTTGAATAGGTTTTTGTTGCCACTCTAGTGTACGATGGAAATAAACTGCAACAGACTCTTTGCAGAGTATTTGAAACATGGGAAACAAGTGGGTAGGTCAGGTTCACGTTGTCTTTAGGTTCCATTCAACGCTGTAGGGATTTTCCCGCCACGATGATCCCCAAGCATGACCCACGCAAGGTGATCTGAGGCTTCCCTTTCACTGCATATAGTAGTAATAGTGGTGCCCTCTCCTCCCCGCAGTCCCATTCTGCATAGTGGCACACTACTCTTAGAAATGATTCCCACTCCTGATCCACTCTACAGATTACAAACCAATTGCAATAGCAAGCCTCAGAATATATGATAATGGTATAGCTACAGCTACAGCTATAGCTAAAAAACTACAATAATGGCTGCCAATCTATGTATACATTCAATTATATTCAGTATGCGCAATTCAGTACGTTCCAAAGCAGTAACCAAGTGAGCCATTAATAATAATAACAATAATAATTGACTGTGGGGGGGGGGCACTGTAAATTGTCCTGGTGATACACAGCCCTCCCCCGGTGTCGACTTGCCCCCGGAGATAATGAGCTCTCTTAGAGGAGACAGAATCATAAATTCTGGTGTCTAAGCCCTGCTTCGCCCACTAACGCTAGCAAGCAGCTTACTCCAACACCTTTCATTGTTCACATAGCGCACCGCACCGGGGCCAAAATACCTTTTATTGATGAGCCGACGGTCCTGCTTGTGTTTTGATGTTCCACATCAATGGTGGCATGCACACGTGTACGTTTACGCACAAGTGAATGTGCGCACAAATGCACATACGTGAACATACATTCACACAGACAGGCAAACACACGTAGACACATACACGTGCACACGTACGCGACCTTATACTACTCTGCCTATAAATTAACAATTTTAAGAGCACCATGTTTATTAAAGATGGAGATGTACATGGTATTGTAAAAAAATAACTATTTTTAAAAAAAATTTGATCTTTAAAAAAGATTCTCCTTTACAGAATAATGTTAACCACTTACAATATTTAGCAATTGATGCAAGTGGTCAAAATCGTATATTGTTACACTTTTCACTTTGTTGTAGATCACTGTGCTCAACGTATATAAGGATTTTAAATTATCCGGTTGATTGAGTCTGTAAAAATATTATTACCCTATGACTATTATTGGACATTTACTTTCTGTATAAGGTCATGTTTGTATCTATACCCTTCCAGACACATTTTCTTTAGATATGATAAAAGTGAGTATAATGTGAAAGTTGAATTCATGTTACACATAACTATAGTTGGTCAAACATTCGTTGTCGTTAAAAAGGATAATTAATACATTTACTTTTACACTTGCCTCTACCGCAACTGCAACCACATTAATGTGTGAATATGGGCAAGCGAGCACATGCAGAATGCATCAGTTCCACTTTGTCACTTATTTGATTGTTATGTGTGCTCGGATTATTTTACTTAATTAAAAAAAATCACACGTGAAAAGAGCCATAGAGGTTACATGACACCTTAGGGTTACACAGTCCAATACTAAACTAAATTGTTATCAGGCTAATCTGTAGAAATCAATCATATAATTTGTTTGGTTATTGGGCACCTCTTGCATAATTGACTTTTACCTTTTATTTTCCAACATGGGGTTATTTTCTCTCCATGATGCTGAAAGTGTCAACTTGAAAAATGTGGTGCTAAGCATCTCTTTGTTGTGTTTCACACGCTTGACAGCGTACACCCCGCAATTTGCATTCTATAATTACTTGTGTTTTCAAACACTCTAAGGGAGAAAAATAGCAGCTCTTCGTTCATTTAATGGGATGAGCAGTACACCCTGTGAACACTGAGAACTGTTGATAGTGCTTTTAAGATCCAAATTGACGTGTAAAAGGCACCAGTGGTGCTTTTTGAGAAGATGGAATTGAACTGAATTCTCAGATTGTGATGCTATGAGACCAGAGCATTGTCAAATGACACCATCCACTTGTTAAAGTAATAAATACAATATTGTTAATAAACATTTGATAAGTTTGCACATTTGGGATTTTTTTTTTTGTATAATTGTTTTGTATTTAATTAGTATCCTAGAGATTTTGGGCTTTTCTTTGTCATCCGTTTGGTCTTCCCTACATATTCCATGTTCACTACATGCTACTTTTAGCCTTAATCAGACAGTTAGTACTGCATTGCTTTTATCACAAAGGCAATATTTTGCTTTTCAGGCTAGCTAATCCTACACCTAGACCTACTTCAATTAGCAAATCGTTCTTCTCACCTCACATATGATTAATTCAAACAAAGTTATTATGACTTAAGTCCGCTAAAAACAACACAACAGCTTGACATTGCGAAGGAACGTCCACCATTTCTTCCTTCTCCATCCGCAGCCCTCACACCCGCGTGCTAACAACAGCAGCCATTCTGTAACCATAGCTAATTAATTTGTCCTCATCTCCATCTCCGACATGTCAGAGTTCCATGATTACCACGGTTGTCCATTTCCTTCCTCTTCTCCACCTCCTCTCCCCCTCCCCCCCCCCCCCACCCAGCTCCTCCTCCGCTTCCTCCTACCGCTTCTCCTCCTCCCGCTCCTTCTCCTCCTCTTGCTCTTCCCTCTCCTCCTGCCTGCTGCTGAAGGCGCCGCAGAGTAACCCGGCTCCACGGGGGGGAGGGGCCCCCGCAGGGACCACCTGCTGTGTGAGGAGCCCGCCTCATCCCCATGTGCACACCCGCTCTCATCCCACACACGCACACATGCACACACACACACACACACACGCACACACATGCACATGCAAACACACACACATGCACACACGCACACATGCAATAACACACACATGCACACACTCACACACACACACACACACACACACACACACACACACACGCACACATGCACACACACACACACACACATACACACACACACATGCACATGCAAACACACACACACATGCACACACACACACACACACATGCAATAACAGACACATGCACACACACACATACACACAAACATGTGTAGAAATATGTGTTACACACATACACTAAGACTAACACCCACATTTGCATGCGCATGGACATAGGAGATGGATATATATGGATATGGATATATATATATATATATATATTTATGTGTGTGTGTGTGTGTGTTTGTATGTGTCTGTGTGTGTGAGTGTGTAGCATCACCACGTAAATCCACACAAATCCACACCCACGCACTCACACACATGAAGGAATAAACGAATAGATAAATAAATAAATAGACAACAACACAAAACAACAACAGCAGCAGCAAGACCATAGTGACAACCGGGTGCCACGGTGACAGTCTGTCTGGTGGGAGCTCAGAGGAGCCCACACACATTAGGCAAAGTCACAAAACAACTCTTCACTTATCACTCACCGGGGGTGAGAGACGGAGAGTGAGGCGATGATTACCCCGGCAGCTCTCGGCCATTCCATTCACATCGTCTGCTCTACGCCTTTTCTTATTTTCCTCTTTTCTTTCCTTTTCTTTGCCTTTCTTTTTCTTTGCCCCAGTGTATTCAGAAACAACCCTACTTGTGAATTAAAGGTTCGAGGCTAGGGGTGCAATTGATCCTTACAAGCCTTTTTTTGAAAGTATATTTATATCAAGAAAACAGTGAGTGGCCACGTTGTGAGTGACATTATGTTAAAGTATCGATGTTAGAAGTATACCGAAGGTAAAACCCAAGGCCCAAACCAATGCTGTATAGAAATGTGTTATAGTTATAAAACAATATTGAACTGGTATCAAAAGGCCACCATCCATCTAGTATGACACCCGTATCAGGGGCTGGCAGTAACAGCTTCTGAGTTAAAGATTGTGCTCCATCTTTAACTCAGAAGAGGGCAGCTTCAAACTGTGTCATGCTATTCAACTTTACAGAGAAGGAAAAATCAATAGCTATAAAAGCTGTTTTTCAGAGTGGTGTGGCAATCAGCAGTTACTCTGCCAGGCCATTCAAGCGAGAAAGAGATTATTCTGTTGCAGTGCTTTTATTATGATGTAACATACATCCACATTTCAATGATATCATTTTTATTTGATTGAATCCAATTTTTGCAGATCGTCAGGCATCGCAGCAAAACGCTGCGACACATAACAAAGTGTCCAGCCTCTATCCTTTATCTGTACCTACTACTAATGTAACGTTTATAGCATACAGAATTAATTTGGAATTTTGAGTTTTGTCAGGGCCACCTTGCATGAGAACAGGTTGCTGAATCATTGTTCTTAGTGGTGATCAGAGACGCACCAAGCGTTTGGAATGAGAGCAAACACAAGATCGAGCCTCTGGCAGAACACACTTTGTCCCCTCGAAAAGAAAAAAAAACAACAACAAAACACGAGGACCTGGATTATCTCCCAGCAGACAGAAGTATTCATCCCAGGGAAATGTGTTCTCCCTTCAGCCCTTTTGAGGGCCACAAGTATGAAGTGCGTAAGCCCCAGTGTTGGCATTGTTTAGCACAACATGTGCAGACGCCAGAGTAGCTTGTGACAGGGAGGGTGGAAGGGAGAACCAAGTGGAGAAGAGATGAGGAGCAGTTGAATTGGGCATGTGGCTGCAACACAAGACTTGAGTCAGATGAGATGTAATGAGCGTTCATAAGGCCTGCTGCTCCATGGGTCTGGGTAGGGGAAATCCACCGTGGACAAATTGCTTACTGGGATTGTCCGGGAGAGTCTGTCTGTCTGTGTGTGCGTGTGTGTTGCGCGTGTGTGTGTGTGTGTGTGCATGTGTGTGTGTGTGGGAGAGAGAGGTTTTGTGTGTGTATATGTCAAATGTAGTTTTATTTGTGACATAACTGCAAACTGCACTTAATTGATGAACTGTAGTCTTGCATATTTCACTTGTATTTGTTTGTTCTAAATTGTGTGTGTGTGCGCGTGTGTGTGTCTGCGTTCATGTGTGTGTGTGTGTGTATGTCTGTGTGTGTGCATGAGTGTGTGCGTGTATGTCTATGTGTGTGTTTGTGTGTCTGAAGCCCAGCAAACTTTTCCATCCATATTTGTAGCGAGGTCCCCAAAAAAATGTATATAATCACAGCCCAAAGCACACGGAGCATGAATATAGCACTCGCTTCGTGTAGGACTCAAGTCTATTTTGGGCGCAAAAATTTTAAAACATTATTTGATTATTTTTTTGTCCCGACACAGCCGGTCTTAAGAGAGAAACAGAGTGAACAAATTGTGTCTGTTTGCCTCTCTGTCTGTACCCTGAATCATGTGGCTATTACCTTTAAATCATTGCTGGTAACTCAGGCTTAGCAGGCTGATATGTCTAAAAACTCACCTGCCAAGTCCAACAGAGGCTTAGAAAAGCTAACTGTTTTAACCAATTCCAGTTCATGTTTTACCCATTTTTTGGTTAAAGAGACAACCAATCGCACAATGACAACCAATATCCCTAGCTCAATCAGTACATGTTATAATTATGTACATATCTTTCATATATTTTTGGGGGTTTTATACATCCTCATTTCAAAAGAGGAAGTAGTCCAGAAGGTTCTGTCCATGAAATCACTGTGGATAAACCCAATCAGATAGGAC
Organism: Molva macrophthalma; assembly: GCA_027123675.1. Taxonomy (NCBI): domain Eukaryota; kingdom Metazoa; phylum Chordata; class Actinopteri; order Gadiformes; family Lotidae; genus Molva; species Molva macrophthalma. The sequence goes on along the minus strand of JAOPJO010000008.1, from coordinate 13,665,611 downwards.
ACTATCTTCCTCAAATTATCTTCAGCAGGGCAGTATTTTTATGCTCACAAAGCCATTTTCATGGATCCTAAGATTGGTTTGTGATGAATACTCCCTTTTGTATAGTATAATATAATATTAACACATTAAATCACTCTGTTATGCAATCGGTCTTTCATTTATTCATAATTAATGTCATGCATGTCTAATTACACACTGTATAATACAATGATTTGATGGTGTTGAGATGTAGAACTTTGATTAGTCTCTCCAAATTAGCATTTGCCAATCACATGCTAGTTTTACACATCCGTCTCTACTGCCCACCTATGGACCCGTAATGTCCCTAAATCTCTTAAGTTCCTTCCACTTACAAACCCAAATCACCACCACTGCCACCACCATCACCAGCACCACCACTAACTCCACCATCACCAGCACCACCATCAGCACCTCAACCACCATGAACACCAGAATCACTAACACTGCCACCACCATCACCACCACAACCATTAACACCACCACCACCACCACCACTAATAACACCACCACCACTAACACCACTACCAGCCCCACCAACATTGCCACCCCTAACACCACCTCCATCACCACCACCATCAACACTAATACGACCACCACTAACACCACTACCAGCCCCACCACCGTCACCACCCCTAACACCACCTCCATCAACACTAATACCACCACCACTAACACCACCACCACCTCCACTAGCATGACCACTGCTGACATCACCACCACCATCACCACCTCCACCTCCTCCCCTCCCCCACCATCACCACCAGCACCTTCTCCCATACCACCACCACCACCACCACCACCACCACCACCCTGTCCTGACTCTACCAACGTCTCCCAGCCTGTGTACTTGTACACTGGACTCAATGCGTCACCATTCATCCTCTGTAGCAGTTCCTCGCCGTGGGTTGGGGGGGGGGGGGAGTATGCCGTTGTAGGGTGGGGTGGCAGAACTGGGTCGCTGTTCTGCTTGGATCTCACAGAGACACTTTTTTTTGTTTTTGTTTTTTCTGTTTCTTTCTCTGTTTCTGTCCCTCTCTCTCCCCCCTCTGATCCTCCGATCCTCGGATCGTCTGAGCGCAGCGGTCCTTCTGCAGCGCCATGCTGGACGAGCTTCGGGTCTCGCTCAAGTGCCAGCGGCGGCTGAAGCACAAGCCCCAGCCGGCTGCCTTGGTCAAGACAGAGGAGGTCATCAACATGCACACCTTTAACGACCGCCGACTGCCCGGGAAAGAGACCATGGCCTGAATGGGACTCTATGCTCGTCCTCGCTCTCTGTCTCTCTCTGTCTCTCTCTCTCTCTCTCTCTCTCTCTCTCTCTCTCTCTCTCTCTCTCTAATCTCTCTCTGTCTCCCTCTCGCCTTCTCTCTCTCTGTCTCCCTCTCTCTCTCCCTCTCTTTTTTGCGCTATCTCTCTCTCCCCCTCTCCCTCTCCCTCTCCCTCACCCTCACCCTCTCTCTCCCTCTCTGGATCTGTTTCTCTGTTGCTTTCGTGTGGCTATGAGGTGTGTGGAGATGCTAGGAAATGAAAAAAAAAAGATCTGGGCACCAAGGCTTGTGTGGTTTTTGTGGGGACACTCTGGCTCTGAGAGGCTGGCGTATCGTTTCAGAGCCTCCCCCCCACCCAACCCCCTCTCCTCACCACCAACACCACCACCACCACCACCACCGCCACCACCGCCACCACCAACGCCAACACCACCTCCTCAAGCGCAGCGCAGACAAACCGCGGCATCGTTGTTTCTAAACACTTTCAAGGGATAACAGATACGACAATATTTCCTGTGGAAATCATTTGAACCCGGGCAGCGCTGCGCACGCTTCGGCGAGTTACCTCAGCACTCGTCAACACCTCGGCGGCCAAAGGAGGCGAGGTGGAGGCGGGGAGATGAACACAGTATGGAGAGAGACGAGACTCTATGGGCAGGAGGAAGTGGCACCGGGGACGCGTAGAGGTTTTAGATCAATCATATGTATAAATATAGAGGGGGACAAGTCGTCCCCTTTTTTAGTATGTGTATTTAAGACGATTTGGACCTATCATCTTTCACTGCTACTCGAAGCTGTCTTTCAATGCACAGACGACCGGGTGGATTGTGGGCGACCGCCGCAGAAATGTGTGGCTGCCACGCACACACACACACACACACACACACACACACACACACACACACACACACACACACACACACACACACAC
>JAOPJO010000008.1:13636083-13648428 GCA_027123675.1 Molva macrophthalma | reverse complement strand
GGGCACCTGCACCCTTATGTTCTAAATAAGACATTTTCAATTTTAAACTAACGTACACCCCCCCCCCCCCCCAAAAAAAAAAACATGTCTTTTTTTCTACCATTAGTCCATTCAAGATCAAGAGAGTTATGAATAATGTTTTCTACAAACGCCTCTCCAACAGACAAGAGGCGAAGAGGACCTCTGAGAGGCAGAGGCATCAAAGCCAGGGATCTGTGTGATGGTTTCTATGATTATAACACAACTTCTTCTTAATGCCAACAACAAGGTGAGTGATAGCACAGCGCCGTCTGGGCTAGCGTGTTGAGTCATTACTAGCTAGCTCCCGCTTTGATACAGGCGTAGACCGGCCGTGCTAACGCACCACACAGGTTTGGACTGAAAGGGGCCAAAAAGTGTGGTTTGTCTGAAGAACTGGGGGGAACTTTGTTAATTAGATCTAAATAACTTTAGATCCTTTAATGAGAACATTTGTCATGTTATTCTGTACTTACTAAGGATGATTAAGAAATTACAACACAAGGAAAATATTGTTGACACGGTTGATGTCCAAAATGAATGTATACTAAATGTTCAATGGTATCCTGTGAAGGCAGAAGTAAGAATTGTTAAAGATGTGCCGAAACATTTCTGAGAATATGAGTGGCATGTTGAATACGCACGGCGTAAAACATGGAAAGGCATGGAGGCTTCGCTGTCTTTAGACCCTCGCTTCAAAGGAAATATTGCGTATGTCAGTCCACACAATGTTTATCTTTTTAATAGGTGCCTTATCGTGCACACATACTTCTCATAATATAGGCCTGCCCTGCTCTACTGTGGTTCATGTCAAACAAATCATAAAAATCACGATAATTAAATGGAATTCAACAAAAAAAAACGGAAAAGAATGTTTTATACGTGAAACATCAAAAGGATACTTTAGAGTGGGAGCCACAAGGTAAGACTACATTACCCAGCTGGCATGTCATGCTGCTCATGGCAGTTTATTTGAACAGAGCCCTGGCATTGGTCATGTCCCAGTCCCAGAACATTTGTGTTGAGTCAAATCCCCTCTCGTCTTCTATTCTATCCTTGTCCCTACTGTTTCCTTGTTCCTGAAAATAAGGACATGTACACTGCTCTATTACTGAAGGCCCGCTCTTCATTTGTAGGCCTTCAGTAGTACATCTTTTAGATGTGATCAAATTTACATTGTCTTTATTGTTCTTTATATAAGTAAAAGAAAAGGAAATAAATAGACAAAATTTTTCACTATATTTACTAAATATTCACCTAGCACCCATTGCCAAAAACGTTAGAAGCAGTATATAGTTTATGGACCAACAAAGTTGAGAATGCATAGGCTATTTAAATGTTGAGAAAAATACATCAGATGGCATGTAAAATAAAAAATACATGAAAAATAAATGATATCTGTAACAAATGTGTGTTGTGAAAAGTTATCCTCGGCCTAATCTATTTTTTTTAAATAAATTAATTTGAAGTATAAAATGAGCTTGGGGCCAGGGTCTAATTAGAATTCCAAGGGTCAGCCTTGGGAGTCCTTCCACAATCACTGAAAAGCTAAATGCAATAGCGGAATACGGAATAAAGGAAGGAAATCATACAAAACTCACTGTTGCTTTGAAAAGACTTACTTTATTCAAGTTAGTGTTTCAATGTCTTTGAAACATTGCATAAAGGTCTATACTTCTTGTTTAATGCAATTAGAAGTGAAAGAAGGAATCTACCACATGTTTTTGAGGAAAATGTGCAGTGGACAAAAGACCAATTTTTTCCTTTTTGAGTCAAAGTCCTTGGTTCCCTTTAAGTGCATTAGTCCGCTAATTAAATATTATATGTTGGCTCGAACAATGGCTCTTTGAAAACTGCCAGATTGTTTGAGTGAGAGATGTGCAGCCTTGATGAGACCGTGTGGCCGTGAAAAGGTAAAGAACAGCATTGTCGCCATTCCTCCCCTGGTTTTGACCTGCCATGATCCCGACAAGCTTTTTTTACAATCATGTTCCTCTTTGTTGCTGTTCTTAAAGATTAGAAAAAGATGTCTTAACGCGATCATGCAGAGCGCCAGGCTCTCAATGCCACCCCAGACTGTCCGTGTTCCCAGCGGCCCGATGTTCACTCTGTATATTCATGCTCCTGACCTGCAGCACGCCGCCATCAAAGAGCTGCATCCACGCTTTGTTTAGCATCGCCGCAGACAAGAAGAGGCAGAACGCAGGCCTACACAGAACTGTAATCATCACAATGGCTCTTTATGGCAACACAGCCCACTTCAACACTTAAAGAATACTGCAGATTGGATATTCTTTCAATACATTTTGCCTGTTAACTTAGAATTAATTTTTAAAAATCTTGTGATATGAAATAACAGTATTTTGATATAAAAGAGACCAAAAAAATGACTGAACCAGCTCTATGTCCTAGAATGACTACTAGGACATTTGCTACAACGTCTTTATCATTTAAAAAGAAAAAAAAAAAGCTAACATATTGAAATCCTTATCCTACACACAAAGCTTTGATGTTATAATCATGTGCAGCTAGAGGCAGAGTGGAGGAGGGTTTATAGTGCTGCACCAGTCTGAACACAGTTGGTTTGGACGGTGGAGGAGGGTTTATAGTGCTGCACCAGTCTGAACACAGTTGGTTTGGACGGTGGAGGAGGGTTTATAGTGCTGCACCAGTCTGAACACAGTTGGTTTGGATGGTGGAGGAGGGTTTATAGTGGTGCTTATAGCGTGCTGCTAATCGACTGCATGTTTCCCTAGACAGATGCCTGAAGAAGCAGACCATTAACACCCAGTAAGGGTGTTATACAGGCCATTACCATCGTGCTGCAGTAAATTGTTCAATTAACAAGGCTTATGTCGAGAATATGACTATAGTCCTGTTTATGGACTACATTCATGAACTACAGTGTAGTAGGGAGGAAGTCACAGTTCCCAGGTCCTCACCGTCAATGAAAAAGGTTTTTATTAAGATACATAATTACAGAGGAGGAAAGAAATAAAAGTCTTTGTCATCGTGAACAGATGTTGGTGTTTTAAATGGAGAAGCTTGGCAGCAGAGCTGATGTCATCAGGCAGCACTGAAAGCCTCTCTCCTGGGATTGCACCATCACAGCTTTCACTGATTGTGGCACCAACTCATGTTCTGGCAGTACAGTAAACTTCATCTTAATTGGCCGATTGGTTTATCAGCAAACTCTGTGTGGTAAAACAAGTATCTAAAAAATGACACTGATAGCAATTTTGCTCTAAAGTCTAGAAAATGTAACAACCACACAAACACACACATATATATATATATATATACACTCCACACGCATAACCTCTTCCTGACATTAACATAATATTTGCTGTGTCCTTGGAACAACAATCAAGATGGCGATGGAGCAGGTTCCGCCCTCACCATCACATCGCCACCCCCCCTGCCATGCCTCTAATAAGTTTATTTATCGTCAGGTTGGGGGTGCTTTCACTTCAATCACAAGCCACGACGGCAGCCCCAGCGCGGACTGCTAAGTCATCAGTTTGTCTCCAACTTGTCTCCCACGTGTCGGTCGGGGGAACCAAAAACAGACAGACTAACCAGATACAACTTCAACAGCAGAATATGCCGATGCATGGCAAACACATCTGCATGATTCACAGACCGGACAAACTAAATGTCGCGGGCCTACTTTACATGTGTGTTTGTACACAAAGCGTGTGGCATGCCTCACCACAATACTTATTAGATGGGTGGAAGACTTGAGTTTGCTGTTCAGTTTTGCATCAATTGTCAACTGACAGAAATATGCTTGCGTGTGCAGATGTGTGCGTGTGTGTTGTTGTTCCTGATTCTTCGTTCCAAAGCACTCACATTGTGAGGCGGTGTGGAGTGCGTTCCTGACAGCACACACACCACCGTGTCTTATTTATGAGCTTCAAGGTTTTCCATAAGCAGTTGATGTAAACTGGGTTGTTGCGACAGCGGAGACGAAGAACGCACGTGTTACAGGAACCCCCCGGCGTGGGCACCGCACCACCGCACGGTAGGATGGCATGACATTCATTCACGTGCACATGTCTCATCACTGTAGCGTGGTCAAGCTACACAACACCTCAACTCAACGCCACGGGCCAAATCTTTTGGTTAGGAAAGGGGTTGGTGACCCACAGAGTACCAAAATGTTCCACACGGTTTAATTGTCAGAATGAAAATAAAAAAATGATCACTGAGTGGCACTCTGTTTTGCAGGACGTACAGCTCACAACTGGAAATGGAACAGGCTACACTTTGGTGGCCATTAATTATGGAGATACGTTGGTGAGTGCTGAGTAAAGCACTAATGCTGTAATATCCAAATGCGTTCTGCCCACATTGTTCTAAATAGTTTTAACCCCACTGTGTGTACACTCTTGGTTGCACACGTAGGTGTGCACTTAACTACATACGCACTCATTAATTACACAGCAAGACTACCGCCGACTCTTAATAACATGCACCTGGTGCCGTCGGGATATGAGGGAGTCCATTATTCATGCGATCTGTTTTTGTGGATGATGGAGAGGCCTTCTCATAGTGACAGGACTGAACAACTTCACCGCCGGTGCACCTCGTCTGAACACCGTCGCACATAAACGACAGGATGAGGTAGTGTGGATGGATGCAGAATGTGATTCAGCTTCAGTGGGGCACTGCACACACACACAGACACACACAGACAAATACGTGTGTGTGAATATTTGCATTTGGAAAAATGTATCACATTTTTATGAGTGTCCACAAGCAGTTGCTTTATGTAGTCGTCCTGACATGTTTCGATGAGTGCTTTCACTTCCTGATTGCATCACGTCTGACCACGACTCATTTTAATACAGGATAAAATTCACGGATACCTGATGAATGAATTCAACTCACTTAAATAGTTTGTTGGTTCGCTTCCTATAGTAGGGTCCAACTATAGCGAGCAAACCAAACCATAGTTCACTTGGAAGCAGGTCGAGACCCCGGTTGCAAGCGGACCAGTGTTTGTTTGTTTGAGTCCTCACCAAAATCCAAATGAGCATTCACGCCACCCCGAACAAACAATAACATCGGGGAAAACGCTCCAGTGGTCGATTAAAACTGACCGAACAGTTCAGGTGTGAGAGCACCCTAAGAAAACTAAATCTTTATGAGAAGCCTTCCTTCTGATTGGCTGTGGAGTCGACTGGCGCCAAACAGTGTTTCAACGGCACACTGTAACAAGTGTCAGATCCCCACCTGTCTCTGAACACTATTCATTTGAAGTTTCATATTTTCTTTTAAAGATCAAGTAGTGCCATCATATATTGTTCTCAGACCTGTACTAGTTCTAGTTTGATGTGCCCGTTGCTTTGCGCCATTGCTTTAGAGATCACAATCAAAGTAAATTGCTCAGTAGAATTACAAGAACTTTTACAAGAACTACATATAGGTGCAGAGTGTAAAATTTAGTGGCATCTAGCCAAACGGACTTGGCAGAAATTGAATATAATATTCATGAGCATGTTTTAATTAATGTATAATCCCATGTAAATAAGAATCATTTGTTTTTGTTTACTTAGAATGAGCCCTGTATATCTACATAGGGAGCGGGTCCTCTTCTACGGAGTCCGCCATGTTGTAATGCCATGTTTCTACAGTAGCCCAGAACAGACAAACGGCTCTAGATAGGACGCGTCATTTTTTTAAATCATAATTGCAATCTTACATGTAAGCCATGACCTAAAGTTTTACAGACTAAATAACTACATACAATTTATAGATCTATCAAGGAACCTCATCACTTGACACTTACTACTCGATGCTGTCGTGGACGATGACATTGTTTTGAAATACCTACAGGCATCTTACAGGCAAGTAAAGACCATACAGCTTCTCTTACGTCGTTGGCAACCTCATCGCTACTAAATCCTACACACTGCACCTTTAAGCCTTTGTTATCTACTGCCTGATTTGTTTAAGAAAAGACCTGTCCACTTATTGTGATGATAGAATTGATCTGAGGCCTGAGTAATACTAGCTTATTGACTCTGATCTCAAAGTAACTGCTTCCTGATGTTAGTTCACTCCAACCACAATTGAATTATGCTAATGAGATTTCAATCTAATGAAAAAAACATTAGGGAAAACATATGCAAATAAAGAACTCCATTCTTTCAGCTCAGCCTGTGGCCTCAGGGTTAGATTTAATGTTTTTATACATGTTTTCATGAGTCAAACGTTACTCAATACAATCTGCAATGTGGATATTATGATAGGAAATAAGGTCAGAGATTTCTTGTGTTATTCCATTTTGGTGGTCAAACTTGCTTTGGTCGTACATATTGATAAACAAATAAATTATACAATTACCAATGCAAGAGAATAACCATCCTATTCCCCTATCTATATTAGCATATTTACATGTTTGAATATTAGCATTGCAGGTAATGTTTTATATGGTCAGGTATGGTTGATTCCTAAAGCAGTGCTAAAAGACACTGGCAGGTGGAGAGAAGCAGAATGCCGAGTCTGTGCCACGGCATCGGTAGCACAGACTCAATGTTTAGCTCAAGGGCACATCAGCAGAGCAGATGCTTGCTGCATAGAATTTTGTCTCTGGCAATTCATTTATGTTGACTTCTTGTTACTATGGAGACTCCCTTGCCTGCAGAATCCTTCTTACCCACTTTATCATCACAAACCTGTTGCCAATAAAATAAGGTATGATCCCTCCGGCTACTTTACTTGAAAGTGTATGAAGATGTACCAATGGTTCTGTGGCATGTGAGAAACTATTACAGTTCTCTTTTTCAACGGTGCTAGGGTTGCCATTATCTCATAAAATTAGCAACACTATGCAAGATGCATCCATCTGCCTAGACCTATAAGCGCTGTTATGCTAATTGGATTATAACCCAGTGGAACATTTAGGTTGCTGCTGAAAGTGCCAAGTATGTTTCCTTTTTTTTCCCCTGTAGGTTGAAATGTGTTTTCGTGACATCAATCAGCACTACAATGAATTGTTGTTCCCTCAAACATAAAGCTCTGATTCAGTCTTGCCTCAGAAACCGGTGCCAAGAGTTATTAAAAGCACTCAAATATCAGAATCATTTAACAGTAACTGGCAGTTGTCTAAAAAATGCGGTAGAATTTTTCCTGCCTCAACATGCATTTCCAGATAAACCTTGCTCTTGTTTGAGGGTAAGATGGCCGTAGCCTTCTAATGCTGAAACTCAAAGAGCAGTGAAAGACCACAGCTGTGTGAAAATGTCAAGATCTTTATTTTTGTACTCCCTCGATCTTAATGACGGACAGCTGGAGAGCACTTTAAGGTTGTCACATGGCCCTATGCAATATTAACTTTGTCTGAGTAAGCAACTGAACACATGAAAAATACAGTTGTCAATCTGAAAAAGAAAAAACGTCAATGCGGGTCATGGTTGAAGCGTAGGCAGTGCAGCTACCAGGATTGGAAATTACATCGAAAAGCATCTTGTGGTGCCTCAGAGCTTTTCCTTGTGTGGTATTTGTCATCTATGAATGCAGAGGGCTATGGAATTCTATACAATTATTCAGAAATGATTGTACAGAATTGGCATTGACCTGAAGTATTTGGATCCAGATCATCGGACATTAATTCATTCCAGGAGCCTAGGAACCCACAAAAACTAAAATAAAAATTGAATCTCCAGTCTCTAAACCTTTTAGAATAATATTGAATTGATGATGTTCCGGTTTATGTGGCCAATATGAATAATTGAACAATCAATAATTAAATGAACAAGACGTGAATGTTTATTTTGCTATGGATGGGTTGATTACTGATGCACATATTGGTTATTTTAATAGAAAAAAAGAAACAAATCAGAACAGTGTTTTGCAAGGAAGAACCAGCATGTTAATAAATTCCTAATTAAAAAAGTTTGTGCTCTATGGAGGGAATAACAAGTCTTAGTCAAGCCATGTCGAAATACAAAAAGCAACGTGCTTGTAAGCATTAAACACAGACATGTATATTGTTTTCCCACTTCACCGCGTAGCTACTAGCATAGCTTTGATCAAGAGCTTTGTGTTACCTTGGTTACTTCTTCTGTCTACAGCCTGAGCTGGCTGTGAAAATATCTCTCGGCTGAAATTCAAAAATCACATTCATTTTGTTGTGAAAAAAACAAGCTCTGAACTCATTCTCATTTCTCTTTTCACTATCAGTGGTGTGTTTGATTCAGATTTGTGTCCAAAAAGTCTGTGGCAGGGCAGTTTTTTTTTATAGATTTAGGCACCAAGAGTTTCAAATATTCTGTGCCCTGAGTTTCAGGGTACTGGGAGGAGGCAGGGTCGGTTGGGTAGTTCGGACCCCGGGGTTGTGCCACTCAACATATCCTCAGGGGAAAATACGAGTGGTGTTCCGGTTTCAGGGGAAAGCTGAACCACATGAGCATCAGTAGTCATATCACATCGTTGTGTTCCAACCGCAATGTTCAGCCACTGAGTGGTGGTGAGTTCTGTGACAGGGAGGGAGGGAGAGGGACGAACGGAGAGAGAGAGAGAGAGAGAGAGAGAGAGAGAGAGAGAGAGAGAGAGAGAGAGACACACACACACACACACACACACACACACACACACACACACACACACACACACACACAGAAAGAAAGACAGAAAGAGAGTGACCTAGAGAAACAGACAGAGAGAGAAGATTGCAGTAGTACCTCTGTGTTGGAGGCAGACTAATGGCAAGCTTCGAGGCTAACAGATTGGTCTAGCGTAGAGGAGAGCAGAGATGCGGAATGCTGCTGAAGGCTGATGATACAATAAGGCCATATTCACTTGTTCTCTCTCAAAATGAACGACATACTGGTGACATTATATTTGTCTCACTATAAGCCCATGAACACTGACTGCAATGCTATAAAACTGTAGTTAATTTCTATACGGCTCGTTATTACTATATCACTTGCACGTTTTCTCATCAGAGCATGTTATTGAAAAAGAGAGCAAGATAAATACCATATTATATCCTAATAATAGTCATGATGCTTCTATCAGTCTATATTTAGTCAAATTACTACATGTTTTACAATAGGAAAGCAGAAGAAGGCTAACATGGCAGCAGCATACTTTAAAAGACCAGTTCAAATCAAATCAATACTTTCACCATTTAGTACCATTTAGTAAACACCAGTACTGAACCATTATAGGTTGAGGGTGTGATCAAGCAAAGGCATGCACTGACTTATTTCCCCTCTTCTTCTTGAGCATATACCTACTCTGACCAGCTCGTGCCCTGTAAATGTATCACACCAAGTAAAGAAGAGGGCGGTGTTTGTCCAAGTAGGATGTCTCCTCTCCACTGTCTATCATCCTGTTCACCCACTATCAACGGCTGTTTGATGTTGAGCACGCTCAGCATCAGCAAGTCTTCCGCCTATTCTTTTATCTGATCTTGTTTACTGTACTCCTTTGTGGAAAAATAACTTTGTAATGAAATGCATTCTCTCTCTCTCTCTCTTTCTCTCTCTCTCTCTCTCTCTCTCTCTCTCTCTCTCTCTCTCTCTAATGCAACTTCTGCATCCGGTTATCACAGAGAGGTGAAGACACATCTCACACCACATTATGAGCCTCATTGATCTGCAATGGAGAGACAACATGGGACTATGTGCATGCACTGCAGGGATGGGATGTAACACATCCAAACGATGAACAAACACAATGGCTCAGATTCATGTCATCAAACAGCATTTTACACATATATGAGGGAAATATGGATACATCCGAGGTTAACCTTCCTTAGATTTAGTCCTGGTAAAGATCAATACTATTTGTCTATAATAATGTCATCTTATAACTGCCCAAAAGCATAGAGAAATGAAATGCCTGTAATTACCAACATCTAGGTATCTTTTTCAGATATATTAACATTGTTTCTGACTGTATGTATTTATTCATTCATTTTTCATCTATTTCGATGTAATATTGATTTCACACCAGCTCAATGAGACTGCATTGAATGTGATTATATGCCCTTTAAAGCATGCAGTTAGTCAGTTAGGTAGTTAGTTAGTTAGCATAGAAGAATTTGAACAGACAAATATGACAATCAATCAATCACATAGTAAATTGTGACAGCTGACTAGATGAGGCTGTCATAAAAGGTAATATAAAGGTACATAATACAAATCAAGCTCAAGAATTTTCCATCCTTAGTTAAAAATAAGAACATAGAATATTGGAATAGCTACACTTGTTGATCTTGTCATCCAACATCAAGCACTTTGGCTTCAATGCAGGACTGCAGGACGGCTGATGGCTCATTCATACCCCCACTACCTTCAAATCACCATACCGTCAGGCGCGTAACCATGGCAACAGTTGTCACAGTTCTTCCAACACACTCCAGTAGAATAAAATGGGTATGATTCACAGAGTGTGTTCACGTCAACATTAACAATCTAATGTTATTCCGAAATTGGAAGTGCTCCGTTTAGGATTTAGCAGAAAGAGAATCTTTCAGAAACTTTAGGTTTAGGCTGAGTTTTCCACCATATGTAAGATATAAGATACCTTAGTATAGGCCTACTGTACTTTACTAATCAGGACATTTAGGGTTATCAAATCAATGATATCATTTCACCATAAATAGGTTCTAAATACATATGCTTCGCTTTATTCATTAACGACAAAACGACAAAACGTAAAAACATTGAAATTGACCATATTTGGCCTTATGAATTTGCATGCAATTTGGTATGACCTTTCCTTTCTGCAACAATTGTCCAATTGTTCTGTTTTAAAGCTCAAGTTAAAATGTGTTGATGTTTTTAAATATCACCATGACCCGTCTGCAGGCAGAGCTTTGTCAACCAATAATAATAGTACCACTACCTTGCCTTCTGCGATAACTTGTATAGCCTGTGTATACAAGTTACGTGATTTCATTCTTGTATATTTCTTCGCAAAATTCTTTTTAGGGGGGATTTGGTTGTGATCTCAGTGGCAAGGCCATCACCATATAATATATTTTCAGAGTTCCTGTTTGACTGTTTTATTTCATAAAAAAGTTATTATGGAGGGAATATCCATGAGCTTTGGCCATAGATTACTGCGAGGGCGGCCATTTAATTCCCGCACTCAGTGTGCCAAATATGAATCGTTTCCACTGCTGGTTGCATCATAACGGTTGTATGTAAACCGATGGCTGACGTCACCAACATTACATCCATATTTTTGTAGTCTATGGTTACAGGTGGTGTACTGTACGGTATACATGTATGGTCATTTAGGGTTTACCTCATTTCAGTAAAACTACAAAAAAAAAATGATGATGATAGAAAAAGATGATACATAATATGCAATATACGTGCATGTTATGTAAAATCCGTATTATATGTATATATAATATAAGATATTATGACAAGCAAATAGGTGCATTGAAGTTGAAAACAAATGTGTTGTATCGTAAACATATTTTAGATGAAAAGGGAAGAAATTGGATGATGTTCTTCGGAAATATGTCCAAACTATACAACCAGTTTGTTCTTTATTTCAAATAAATGCCTTTTTAATGTATGATATTGTTACATTGAATCTCTAATGATAATCTTGTATTTTAATAAGTAAAGTAAACTCCTTATTCAGTTTCAGTAACTAGTTCAAATAATTTAATCAAAGAAGAGATGGAGCATTGTAGTGCATTAAACAGTATTCAATGCCAAATGAAACCATAGAAGTGTGTTTAACAATGCCAAATCATTTCTCAAGAGACTTGCCAGATTAATTCCGGTTCCATGATAAATTCAATCTGCACTCAGGGTAAGACAATAGAAGTCCAGGAGAGCATCAACAGGAGGGGTGGAGGTTTAATTATGATAAGCAAGGAAACTCAAACCTATCATTTGAGAATTTTAATTAATTAATTCAAATCGTTTTTTCCCTCTCCACTCAGTGAGATAGAGCATGAAGGGTTGAAATAAACAGTCAGGGGAATTATACAAAATGATTCTCCTGCATTTCTAATAAGTTAATTATTATTTGAGGTCGGAAGTGCAGAAAAACTGCGAGATTCCACTGCCATCACAGAAGTAGAATTTACTTTGTTTCGCTATTGATTTCAGTCACATTTCTCAGCATTGCAGTATTTATTTATTGAAGTCTTATAGGCTTAATAATGATAAGGAGGTAAAACAGAGAGGAATATGCTTTCAAATTATTGTTTACATCACACAAAGGGTTATTTAGAGACTTAGCCTTCATATATATGTGTGTATGTATGTAGAAGTGTGTGTGTGTGTGTGTGTGTGTGTGTGTGTGTGTGTGTGTGTGTGTGTGTGTGTGTGTGTGTGTGTGTGT
>JAOPJO010000008.1:13495688-13500709 GCA_027123675.1 Molva macrophthalma | reverse complement strand
GCAATATCCATTAACAATGTGTTTCGCAAGATTTCAAGTATCGTCGTTATGAACATGTTTGGACGCAATGTCAAGAAATACGTAATAAAATCTAGGCCTTGAATAGGCAACAATTGATGTTAGGCTAAAAACGTAAACTATCCGCTTTTTAAAAACCCTGTTAGAAAGAACCCCGGTCAATTAATATTTTTGTAATCCAGCAATAACCTTGCATATATTTAGCAAATGCATATCGTCAATATGAAACTGGGCTATCATGACTACCCTAGATATTCTAGGTTGGTATTGATAGTATTTCTATTTGGTTGTTTACAGCAGCGGACACAAAGCCCTCACCGTCTTGTGTCCATTCTGACAGGCCACGTGGAGGGCCGTCTGTCCCATGGCGTCCTCCACGTCCACGTTGGTTACATGCTGCACCAGGTCATGGAGCAGCTCCGTACGGCCGTTCACTGCCAGCCAGTGGATCTATGGTAGAAGGAGGGGTAGGAAAACAGATATGATGGTTGGGTGGGTGACAATTCCACAAGTGTATACATTTACCCTTTAGACTGCCATCCCTTTAAAGGAAGGAAACCAGGAAGTTGGGGAAGGTTTCAAAAAGAGAATGGAAATGTTTGGGCTTGTCAGATGAAAATGTTTGGAGGGAAAATGTTTTGTTTAAGGGGTTGAGGTGAACTAAGTAAAGAGACTGTGGATTGAAAACTTTGGAGTGGCAATCAATTATTTAGTTTGATGCTGTCATCCATTTGCTTGTCGATTATTCTTTGGATTAATACCTATCTTCTGGGTTCAGGGATTCTCTTACTTGTATTATAGCAAGGCTGGCAATATCAGTCGATTATTAAAGGTGGTGGGATGTAACCCAAGAGCAGTCATTCCGAGCATTCTTTCCTATGCAGTACCCAGTCTCCGGTAGTTGGACAGCTCTCAAAAGGTGGTGAGAAATTCAAGCACAAAACTGAAGTAGGTGGTGAGAGAGACGCAGCAGGGTGCCTGTGGTCATGCTTGTAAGGTTTTGACACAACAGTTTCATCTCCATCTCTTTCAAACCTTCTGCTAATTGAACGACTGCCTCAGAATTTCTGAGGACTCTCTCAAAATCTTTGACTATGACTAAGTCATTCTCTGCCATCAGCCTAAGGTTTCAGGGTTTACTTACAGCTGTCAGCCCCTCATTGTTGCAGATATTAACGTCTGCGTTGTACTCCAGCAGTCTGCCCATGCACTTCTTCTGTCTGTGGAGACCGTGAAGGGAGAGCATTACAAAATGACCAGTCAGCTGATTCACTGCTTGCTAGATCAAAAGTTATATATCATCTATTCATGAGAATATGTAGAAGCGATGAGTTGATCATTACGACAGTATGGGTTGATACATATTTTTCCATGTTTTGTAAAAAATAGAGACATATTAGCTTGTTAAGCTAGGTTTTGCATTAGGGTTAGGGTTACGACAGGAATATTAAAATTCCACACAGTATGAAACACAAAATTACTGAAACTACATAATACTCTATAGAAAACTCTACTAGACTAGAGGACTCAATAGCTACACTTTATTGTGCTGTTCATACTGTACAACAACACAATACAGAAGGAAGGATCTTCATGAAGGACACTATGCAATTTCAAAGAGCTTCCCAGTTTCCGAAGAATAACAACACACAATGTCATCATAGACAAAGCGAGCTGGTGGCTGAGAACAAATAAAGGTAAACGACTTTGCCAAAAGCTGCACTTACAAAGTTCCTTTCAAGAGAAATATAATAGCCGTCGCTGAAGAAGTTCGCTTGTTGCTGAAACTGGAGTCACTCTCAAATCAATTCAACATTTAACGGTTTGTATTTGTTATGAAAGGACACGGTCCTGGTTCCTACCCATTCCTGGCAGCCAGGTGGAGAGGAGTGCAGCCAGAAATGTCCTGGTAGTTAGGGTTGGCTCCTCTCTTCAGCAACAGAATCAGACACTCCACTGAACCACAGCTATAAATAGACAGAATGCAGCACTGATTGTTCAAACGCTGAAGAAATTATGATGACTACTATCCCCCTCGATCAATATACAGTACGTACATCTCCCTCTCTGTGTTGAAAGGAAATACAAACTCCTTGATAAACAGTTACAGGAATTTTATCCGATAAGATTTGAGCCTTACTTAGCAGCAATGTGTAGCAGACTTCTCTTCACACGCCCAAAGGCATAGTTCACGTCAAACTTGGAGTTCAGCAGCAACTCTGATACTGACCTTTGGTTTAGGGGGGTGGGGAAGGGGGGGAGGTAATTAGTGCTTATTATTAGCCCACTTATTTATGAACAGTTTGTATCAATGAGATCTAGGTTAGTACGTTAAACATGTTCTTGTTGTGGTGGTGATTCTGTTGCCCCACTGTGACAACAGTACTTTGTTGGGTTTGTTTGTTGTTGTGGCTATCCTACCTGTGCTGGTCAGCCATCACCATGGGCATAAGTGTGTAGACCGCAGTCTCATTGTCTGTAGAGGCAGAACAACAATCATAAGTTTCAATGTATAAGAACTGTACCGATGTTATGGGATCTGTCATGCCTATATGCCAGCGTGTGAGCAGGACATTTGGGTGTGGTGCTTTAGCAGTGCTATAAAGTCGTTGTCAGCACCACATAGTTATTAAAATGGTGTTTAAGTGCCCTCCTCAAAGTAGGACTCGAGGCTAAAGTGTGGTTTTATTGAAATATGGTCCAGCTAGTCATCCGACCGCTGCTTGTGGTAATTCGACTGCCATTATATTAACCCGTTGTTTACCATATGTGATACTAACCTACGGTAGTTATTTTGACTGAACGACTTAGGCTGGAGAGGATCCTTAATTATAGCGTTATCCCGGTCTACCGCAAGGCAATTTCCGGTCTCTTACTTCCTAGTTCCTATGACATGAGCTGTGCCAGTTAACAGTCCTCGAAGCGAGAATAATAAGAAAATGACAAGAACAACAACAACGAAGACATAGGGAACAAAATACGAGTTGTTGTTTTTTTACATTTCTGATAAGGCAATATCCTTTAAATCGAACAGAAAAAGATATCACACCCCCTCTCTCGCTCTCGCCGCTAGACCCATGCAACTCAAAGTCCCGCCCTCTCTCGCGGCAATAACGCTATTTTGGAACATCCCGTTTCAGGCGTTCCATCGTGAGATGAGGACGCCTGGGAACGAGGTTCTGAACGACTAGTTAAATGGGTGTTATTATCGGTACCTTCCGGGAGTTCGACAGTCCTGGCTCGGCGGAGGGAGCGCGTCAGCCGACTCAACTGTACATTTAGCTGCTCCATCGCTCGTTCCATTATATGTGTCCAAAACACCGGAATGAACGGGGAAACAGAGTCTCGACACTGTTTAATGACCCGCACTAACCACCACCGCTTCTGTCGTCCATCGAGCTGAAAATTGCTGATCCCTACTCCCATCTACACTGACTTACAGTAATTTCCCTGCCACACATTTTTTTCCATCCTGGTGGAGAGTTCTATTCTCATTTTCCTGTTTGCATGACGTTCGGTGGCATCGTTCGCTATGCCTTTTGGGTAATGTAGTTGTCTCCGATATGTAGTTCATTTTTATTTCGTTTGTAGAAGTTATTTTAATGTGTCGTATATGAAAAAAATATGGAATCATTCTTAATTAAATATTGAAGATTGCTATGTTTGTGTTTTTGCTTCAAACCAATAAACATATGTTCCCCCACATTTGAAAATAATTTTGTGAATTCACCAGAACTCAATTTTAAATATTTAACAAATATTACCACAAGGGGACACTGTAGATCCCAGATACTGGCCCTCGCATTGCTTTTCAGCTTGGTTTTGTTTATTGTCTTTCGCTTTTCTCAAACTATTTAACTTCAAAATGTACATAGAAATGAGCTGAATACAATACATAACTGTAATTTTTTAAAAAGATACATAGAGTAAAGTACAGTGGATTGTATCTCAAGTCAACACATAATAAAAACTATTGTTAAATCACAAAGTGCAAAGTCAGAATAAATACATTGTTTCACACTTCAACACATTACTATCCATAGTGTGATATCCACTACACAAACACACATGTCTTTAGTTGTGTTCCTAATTGGGTTCTTCCATATATTAAAGGACTAGAGGTTTCAGACAGATCACAGTTCGATTTTTTTTAACAACCCTGGGGGACAACACTCATTGGCTCCTCATGTTTTTTCCCCTTGTCGCATTGGACGGGCAACATTTTGTCGATTTACAGCTACACCTCCTCTTTGGGTGTTGAGGGGCTGTGTCGCGAGTCCGGTGGATGGGATTCCTCAAAGACGTCATCTTCCATGCCTTCCTCAATGGGCTTCATCACGGACGAGCTCTTGGAGGCTGGGGATTTCTCTACAAGGGAAGACATAGTAGGACAGATGACTGGCCGGATCAGATACAGAGACCACGTCGCTGGTGACGTGCTCAGTGCACGTACGAATGTGGGGATCCACCAAGATGCACATGGAAGGTCGTCAGAGGTCACGAACCACACCAACCTTTACCCAATCAACCAAACAGACAAGGCAGTTAAGAAAATGAATGCATGAACATCACACGACCGAAGTGTCTCTTCAACATACTAGAATGTGTTTACACTGCCAGTACGAGCAGGGGGAAGTTAAACCCTAACCCTAACCCTAACGAATGATCAAAGAGAAAAAGGGGGAAAAAACAAATATAATGTTTTTATGTATTTATGCTATTTATTTTGCACATATATAATATATTTACTTACTCACACACAGAAAACACAAACTCGCTCACAGTGGGTAATTTCTTAGAAACACAAACGATTAAACGGAAGGTGTTATCCCTGTCTATCCCTGTCTGTCAATAGATACATTTCCTTCTGGCAAATGCATGCAACATTTTCATGTAGAGAACGGACTAGCCTTGCATGTTGTTGCTGTCGCAGGTGACAAGGAAAACACAATCTAAGGACAGGCACAAATGTCCCATTTCCGTTGGTTAATATGTACAGAGTT
>JAOPJO010000008.1:13471295-13486630 GCA_027123675.1 Molva macrophthalma | reverse complement strand
GCACAGGGTAACCCCGCCCCGATAAGAACCAGCACAGGGTGACCCCGCCCCGATAAGAACCAGCACAGGGTGACCCCGCCCCAATAAGAACCAGCACAGGGTAACCCCGCCCCGATAAGAACCAGCACAGGGTGACCCCGCCCCGATAAGAACCAGCACAGGGTGACCCCGCCCCAATAAGAACCAGCACAGGGTAACCCCGCCCCGATAAGAACCAGCACAGGGTGACCCCGCCCCGATAAGAACCAGCACAGGGTGACCCCACCCCAATAAGAACCAGCACAGGGTGACCCCGCTGCGCCGGGCCCACAGGGCCTCACCTCGCACACGGTGCAGTGCCAGCGCGTCTCCACGTGGTGCTTGCACTCGTTGCAGGTGTAGACGAAGCGGTCCTGGCCCTGGTTGTGCAGCTCCACCAGCATGCACATGGAGCTCCACTTGCAGCGCCGCAGCGAGCTGAACTCCCAGTGCTTGTCCCGGGCCAGCGTCAGGAAGGCGTCGCGGCCGTCCATCAGGTCGTTGCTCAGCAGGGGGTCGGGGTCCATGATGGGGGGCAGGGTGTTGACGACGGGCCCGGCGTGGAGGTGGATCACGAAGAACACCTGGAGGGCGGAGGCCGACGGATGGGTTAGATGCGTTTCCCCGGCAACAGCAGGATATTTCCATATAAAAAAGGTAATAGGACGGCTTTAAAGCCATCAACTTTGAAAAGCTGTATATTTATATCAAAATCAACATTGCGAGCATGACGCGATGATGTTAAGGGGGTCTAGCAGGCTTCTAACGTGACTGATTAGGAAAAAACGGATTAAGTCCTCTTGCTTTATATGTCAAAAGGTACACACATCCCATCAGTCACTCGTTATACATGCTAAGTAATTGCCGTTGGCCCCGCCCACCTCCTTATGTTTTTCCATGTTGGCGTAGAGTTTCTGCGACAGGTCATTGGCTACGTTGGGCATCCCCGGCTTCTTCTTATTGGCCCGGCTCACGCTGCTCTTGTTTTTATTGGTCTTCTTGTTGTTCTTCTTCTTGGCGTTCTTGCTCTCCGCTTGGGCCCCCTGGCGGAGGGGAAAAGAAGCGAATGACATGATGAGATTAAAGACTGGAATATAAACCCACGGCTGACCGGCTGCTAAAAGCATTGATCTAAACAGGAAATGCTAACGAACGATAAAAAGCCGGCGCAAGATTGAAGTCCAAAAATGATCTTTATTTTGGCGGCGTACAAGTGTGCGTTTGTATCAAAAACACGCAAATGTTTTCTCCACAAAGCCTTCTCTATCTCCTCCCTCCTTCTCACCTCAGGGGTCTCACAGGAGGTGCTGTTCTCCTCCCTCTTGCGCTCCTCCTCCTCCTGCTCCAGCTCCTTGATGCTCTCCTCCAGCACGTTGGGCCAGAAGTCCCCCTCGAAGTAGGGCAGCTCGTTGGCGCTGGTCAGCCGGTCCTCTGTGGCCTGCTTGAAGATGTCCTGCAAGCACAGATACAACCAGGTCAGGACCCGGACCAGGGGAACCACAGCCAAGCGGCCCCGTTAAACAGAAGCCTGGGGGGGCGGGGTTTAACGGAGTCAACCGTAGAGTTCAGAGGTTATTTTAAAACACTGGATCCATTATGGGCACCCACTCAATATATTGGCCATTGCCTAAAACGTTTTTGACCGCCAGGTATAAAAAGTAGCAAAGATAAGATAATAATATTACAGTCTTTAAGCTCTTAATTAAACAACCTCCCGGTTACAGTGAGCCGCGCTGACCTTGTAGTCGTGGAGGATCCTCTCGGCGAAGGCCTTGTCCAGCATCTTCCTGTACCACTCCTGCAGCCTCTTGGGCTTGGGGATCTTCTGGTCCATGGGGTGGCAGTGGAAGATGTAGTCGTCTCCTTCGCTGGGAGGGCAGGCCCAGATGTGCCCCATCACGTACCTGGAGGAGGAGGAGGAGGAGGAGGAGGAGGAAGGGAGGAGGAGGAGGAGGAGGAAGATGTTGGAGGAGGAGTTTTTACAACAATGCTTATCTCAGGATCCACTACAATTCCATCACACTCGCAGAGGAGAAAGCCGTTCCAGGTTCCCAGCAGTGAGAGCTCGGGGGGGGGGGGTTGTGTGTCACCGCGCTGCTGGCTAACACCTACCCCAGCTTCTTGACGTATTCCAGATAGCCTATTAGGATCTCGTGGTAGACCGCGGTCCTCAGTAGGCGGGGTTTGAAGAAGTGAATACTGTCGAGGTATGAGATGTAAACCCGTCTGTGAAAAGGGAGAGAAAGGGGAAGGTCATTCAAGGCGCGCGTGGCAGGCGGGCAAATACTGCGTACGTAAAGAAGCAAGGAGGAACTTGATGAGACTGCAGCCCTCCAGGGGGGTCAGGGGGTCCCGGTGCCAGGCTGGGGGTGTACCTGGTGTTGGGGAAGGCACACTCCGAGCCGTACTCCTGGACGTGCATGCCGAAGAAGCAAACGTCCACCCCGTCAATCTCCTCAAACGCAAAAAGTGCTTTGGTTCTGTAAGGGAAGGTCTCCATCATCTCACCCGAGTCCACGAACCTACGGGCCAACGGGACACATGAACCCGGTCATCCACAAGGCGAGCAGGACAATGTTTCACCCGCGAACACAAATAAGAATCAAAGTGCTGTGGGTCACGTTTAAGAGGTATCATTTTAGTGTCATTTGCTTCTGTGTGAACCATTACTAATTTTAGGGCATGTCTTCCCTGATTGGTTTGGGAAATCCATCTCGCCTGTCAATCACAGGTGCGTGAACGCGACCCTTCTCCATGGTAGAGCAACGTGGGTTTGTTTACTTTCAAAATCGTGCTCTTTTCCGCTCGCTCTCTCTCTCTCTCTCGCTGTACAACTGCTAAATCTTACCTACAGCACCAGTTAAGCATAAACCTCATCACTACAGAATCAAAAGAGGCCGTCGCTGACGACTGGACCCACCTGGACTTCATGCCAGGTTTCACCTCCACGTTCTTGTCAGAGCTGGCCACCACCCGGACAAACACCTCGCCCGCCTCCGGATGGTTCTGCCTCTTCAAGTACTTGTTCACCCGGTCCTCGATGTAAGTGCCCAGCCGCGTGGTCTGCAACCCTGTGGGGTGGTGGTGGGACGGGGGACGGGGGACTGGAAGATAGAGGGCAGCACACGGCAGCTGTATCTCTACAGACTTGACAGATGTGGTGTGACAGCTGTGCTGTACCTTGTTAGAGGAACACCAAGTTACAGTCAGCTAGGAGCTGGGGGGGGGAGGAGGTGAGAGAGAGAGAGAGAGAGAGAGAAGCAGGAAAACTCAACTTGTGGAAGACCCAAGGGGATATAAAAAATCTGATGGAGATTGCCTCCATCTGACAGTTCCCTGATAAAACCGTGACTTGGTGGAATATAGGCAAAGTAGACCACCAACACCAACACACAGGCCGCCGATGGTGGAGCCTTCTCCCTGCTGCCTTGTCTATGTTATTCAGCCCCAGTCAACAACAAGTATGGAGGAGGAAAATAAGACTCCATTTAACCTATTTTGTCTCCTACTTCTCTCATTGGTCCTTCTGGTTTCACATCAGTCGGCTAAATCAGCGTGTGATACTCCTGTCCGAGAGTCTTATGACAGAGGAAATGAAAGATGATGTGAAAGGAGGGAAGGAGCGTCACTTACAGAGGGGAGGGTTATGGAAAGCAGTCTCCATTCTTCTGTATAATAATAGACACTGGGAGGGTTTTTAGTCTTTTCTTATTTGACCTTTACTTGGCGGCCCTCCAGAGGCCGACGATGTCTATTCTTACCAATGAATACAGACTTTCTCGAATGAAAGAGGCAAAGTGATGAAGGCTAACATTGTTGCGATGAACCCTTTTCTTTTCATTAAAAATGGTTAGATAAGAAGGTAGCTGACTAGAAGCCAGCTTGATTCTCAGAGGAGCAAAATTAAATTATTGCATTATTATTATTGCCATGGTAATGTTGACCTAGTATTTCCTTCAGGTATTAAACACATTATTCATTATGATACGGCTTTAATGATATTCTTAATGTAATTAAATCCTTCCACTGTTCCCCATTTTGGGTCTCGGTTATTATTTGCATATTCTTCTGACGGCAGCACACGTTTGCATGCGCACACGGTTGTCCAAAAAAAAAGCTGCGTAGGTTTTAAGAAGAACTCCTAATTTGATCTTCATTGCGTGTTCCGCCTCTCTAGTAATCACAGAGACGGCCGACCGTGTCCCTCGCAGGGGATCAAGAGGAGGTCTGTTCGTCTGAGAACTGAGTCACGACCAGGGAGAGAGAGAAGCCATCGAGAACACACCACTCATGGCTACTTTCAAGACATTCAAATATCATGTAACCATGACGACTTCTTCTGCTGGGCTTTTCGTGTTCTCATAAAGCTTGTCGAGTGGTTCCCCTTTGATATCATGGAGTGGCCCTTCAGACTTGTTGTTATGTAATGTGTACTTGTTTTGTATGTGATGAGCACCAAGGGTCAAGGGTATGAGACTGAATCACAGAGCAAAATCCCCAAAATCCTTTTAAGGAGAAGAATTGAATGTTTAAACTATGGCGGTATAGGGATAAATTGAATGCAATCATAATGTGCAGGCCTATGTGTGTTTACGTTCACACGTAACCAGGAACGATGGAGTATAAGTGTTCAATGATAGTATTTATGTATCATAGCTCTTGTCATCTTCTCATGGGAAAAAAAACACGCAATATAAATGATTTCTAAAGGTATGTTTTTGAAAATATACAATTAATAGAAGCCAAATTCACTTTTGAACTATTAACACTTTTGAAAGGTTTTGTTTATGTCCTCCCTATGTATGCTGCTCAGTGGTCTGAACAGTTTCATATGCTATTAGCACGTTATACCTCTATGCCTATTTACAGAGAATGAATGTGGCTGCATTTGTGGATGTGTGGCTCTGTAAAATAGGTAAATATGTGATATAAATGTGATATAGTGATGGCCTAAAAGTGATTCATTCATATACATTTGAAGCTACTATTAATGGCTGTGTGTCTTTTAGCACAGCAGATCATATGATATACGTTGGTGATATTATTGAAGTTAACTCCAGAAAAGGGTTTAAAATCTCATGTCTGTGGTCCCCCACTAAGTTGTAATGAGATCTGCGCCCTTGGCCGTTCTCTTCTCGGCTATGCTGCACATTATCTAGCCACGTTTTGATCGCCCTCTAGTGAACTAAATAAGATATGACATCAAAAGCACTGTTTAGCCTTTACATTTATTTTATAAGACATAAGACATTGACAAACTGTTAACTATGGAAAGACATTTTGTTATGTGGTACCAGTTGTAATGTTTTATTAACATTTTCATATGCAAGATATTCTCACTTTAGTACAGAAATCAGGATAAAGTGAACATTTATATAGTTTGAACAAACTTGTGCAACATTGCATTCAATAAGATAACGCCTTAAATGTTATAATAGCTTATTAGATTTGTTTTAAATATTATAATACAGAGTATCCAGCAGTGAGATGTTTGAATTACACAGCCTGCCAAAATATCCAAATAAATTTTGGGGCTGGCTCGTCAGTGGTTAGGGTGTTTGAACCCTAGCCGCAAGGTTCTAGTCTGGTTCTCAATCCCCAAGGTCTGCAATCTACTGGTAGGACTCCTTGATAAAGATGCCTAACTGCTCATTCATTCATTCACTGTTCAGCCCAAAGCACAAGGAGTGCACATGTTGGTTCATATTTGCAGCACGACCCCAAAAATAAACCAAGCAAAGCACACGGAGCATGGATGTAGCGGGGCTGTGTTTTTTTGCTTGCTTTGAATATTGGAGTCTATTTTGGACGCAAGAATTCCAACACATCCTTTCATGTCTGTCCTGACATGGCTGTGTGCTTTGGGCTTAAGATGCTTTGGATAAAAGCAATCTGCTAAACAACAAAAATAGTAAAATAGTAGTCAATTTGAGCACACACATATGCACTCATGCACACGCAGACAGAGACGAAAGAAAAAATGTATACTACCCTTGAGATGCATAACTGATCAACCATGGACCCTATACAAAACAGATATGTTAAATCCAAAAGGAGTACGAGAACCACCCTTCCTGAACATTACCTGTTTTGACTTAAAGGCCAAATTACAACTCTGCGTAAGCACGTACGCGAAGATCAGCAAAGATCCACGTTGCTACTCAGAGACCTGGACACGCCCCTTTTGCCGGTCCCAGACCTACCCATACGCAAAGATTTGCAAACCTCCTCCCAGAGGTTAGCAACGTGCAGCCTGTCTCTGCGGAGGTTGGCATCAACTAATCACTGATTGGTCGAGCAGGGAACTGGCATAGTGTTTTGTTCTGTTCGACAGCAAGACACGAGAATAAAATGAATGCACCAGGCTAAATCAGAACACTGTATTTTTAGTTTGCTGAGATACACCAACCGATTTTCAGCATTACATTTAAATACATTTAAAACAACTTATTTGTACATGTGAATGTATTGCTTTTTCATATTTTCAATGGAGCAGACTCGGGCTCACGATTCGGTTTCCACATTTGCGCATTGGTTCATATACATCTGGGTTCTGATGGCTATACTGCTCCCTTGTTTACATTTTAACGCAATGTGTCAGGCCTCTGAGTCGTAACATGGATCTTGGCATAAGCAGAACTTGGTACTGTATGTAGAACTAATCCAGCTTAACTCGACTGGTCATGGATTCGTAGGCTATGGCATAGTGCAGTCACCATTTTTGGGTTTCTTGAAAACAATTACTCATTTTACATGTGCTTGATTAAAAAGAGACATTTACACACACACACACACACACACACACACACACACACACACACACACAAACACAACTACCTTCACATTCTCCATCATTGTACCGAGAGGTACAAGTGAAAGACACACAGACACATGCACACATCATCAGACACACAAAACTACAGCAATGCGCACACTCACTGGAAGCCATTTTAAGTCATCGGTAGACCACTCAACTCCTTTTCTCCACTCTCGGGGTCTCATCTGAGCGCTTGCCAGATGATGATGCTCAAGATGGTGAAAACCAGGGACAACACCATGGCCAGAATGCACTTCCTCTTGCGAGACTTCCTCTAAAAAGGGAGAAAAATCATAATTCATGTTAATCAATTCTTTATCATACAACAGAACAAAACAAACAACATGTCAGGCTATTTTACGGTACAAAGAAAGCAAACATCGTCATCATCATCATCATCCTCATCATCAACTACCTGTATATATTAAGTATGTTACCTGATAACCGGCAGCTCTTTGGAGCTGAGTAGCTCCTCTGTCAACATGAACCTCTGCACTCTCAACATTTGCCTCAATGCTGTCTGTGGTTGGATGAAACCGACATGGAAACAAAACCCAGAGGAGGTCACACTTAAAGCTTTACCTGAACACAGTGTCAGATCTGTAGCTTACTTGGACATTCTTTTAAGCATGCAATATGGTTTAAAGCTTTTAAAACTGGGTACTAGGGGCAGGGAATAACATTACAGAAATCTGTTCATAGTGTGCTTCCCTAAAAAGTGGAATTTTGATATGAACATCTCCCTGTGTGTGTGTCACAAAGCTCACCTATGATTTCTCCCTGGTCATGGATCATCAGGGCCAGGTCCTTGAAGATTTGGTTCACATCCATAATGTCGGCCTGGGGGGATTGGAGCAAGGAAAAACAGATGAAGGTTCACTGATCCGAACCCTCCCTCATAAGGTATCGCTACTACAAGGAGACCGGTGGAGCCCTACCTCGAGCTGCCTGATGTTGGTCTCTCTCTCCTTGATGATCTCCAGGTCCTCCTCGGTGATGGGGGCCTGTTCTGTCTGAGCCTGGTCCTGCTGGACCGAGTCTTCATCATCCCTAATAAACATCATGAGGCGATATTCAATGTTTACAAAACGAGTCACAATCACACACCATTTATATTTCTACATCACTCAACGCAAATAATTAAGGCAATTTGGCTATGACATATTCCAGTAGGCTGAAGAATACGTACTTTTCGAATGTAACCAGCTGTTCTTCAACATTGCAACCATCTCCCTGTAAGATATTGGCAAAAAAGGGGAATTTGCATTAAAACACATTCCCTTTTCCAGAATGCCCATGCTCTTGGCATGGGCACAAAATGTACAAATTGTGCAGGAAGCTACACTACAATTTAATTTTGACAAATTGACCAACTGACGATGCATTCATAGTTTTCCATTTCTCATCTGTAAACCAAATGAGAAATGGAAACGTGGCATTCACCATTAGACGCGAGCCAGCCCGGGCCCTCGCTACTGTCTCTCTCTGCTTCTCCGCCGCCCGTCTCTGGATCGACTGGAAGTTGTTGAGCGCTGCGGAGAAGTCATTCATCAGACGCTCCTTCTGGATCTTTTGTTGTCTCTGTAAAAAAAAAAAAGGAACAAATAAAATAAGCATTAATAAGTAATGCATGGTTATACCACAGCATTGTTTCAATACTTGACCCTGATTGGTCATTAACGTTCCTAGGGTGTGCATTATTTTTCAATAACGGAACACCTCTGCTTTTTAACTGTTCTGAATCAATACGCTTCAAATTTAACATTGAAAACAATGGTAAAAAAAACAATGGACCAGGCGTTTCTTTGACAACGCAAAAAACAATGTGCTAAAAGGGCCGCTTTTAGCACATTGTCATCATTGTTGGGAACTATGGTACAAGCGGAATAAACCAGTCCGAGTTGTCTTGTTATTGGAAAAACGGGAAGCCCCATAGAGGTATATTCCTGACCTAACTGTGTTCCCTACTAATGATACTACAGGTGGATAAGGGAGGACTGGTAACAGACGTATCAAACATCTGCCAATAGATGATGACATGGACCTCTTGGGATACAGCCCTAACCCCAAAGCACACGGAGCGCAATTTTCGGTTCATATTTGTAGCACAACGCAAAAAATAAATATAATCATATTGTTTTTAACAGAGAATATAGCGGGCATTATTTTTCTGCACGCTTCATATTAGGACTCAAGTTTAATTTGCCTGGGAAAATTCAAAGACATTATTTTGCTGCCGTCCCAACACGGCCGTGACCTTTGGGCTTAAGGTGTCAGGTTTGGAACACAGGAAATCATCCTGACCTGTTCGGACGGAGAGAGAGGTGGCGGGAAGGATCCCAGCTCTTTCAGATGCTTGTTGGTTTCTTTAGCCAGCTGGTTTGTATAGTGCTGTAGCTGTTGTCTGCATAGGAGTTATGAATACGATAATGATTAAGAAGAATTAAGACCATAAGGAAACTTCTGAACATTTACATAACAACCTGATAGCGTAAGTAAGAAGTGTATAATGTCCAAAAAGATAGTGCATAAAAAAACGATGATGTTAAATTGTGTGCATTCCAAGGCTTTGGACATATTGTTTTAACAAATGTATCCCAATAAGACATTGACACATTTTAAAAAGGTAAAACACAGACACATATTTTTTATCGGTTTGTATCTGAAATGGCTTTTACGTATGGAAAACGGTCAACATTGCATACATTGCCTCATCGTCTAGCTGATTATAATAGATTAATACTTACAGTCTGTCCTGTAGCTCTGGGGTTTCCTGGCCAGTGCCCATTTGGTATAATAAGCTCTTAATCTGGCCAGCTGCGTACAAAACAAGCACAACAAGTATTAGACGTGGCAGAAGTGAACCATTAAGTCCTGCTTTGACATTAGAAAGTTTGTTATTGTTATATATATATATAGTGTGTGTGTGTGTGTGTGTGTGTGTGTGTGTGTGTGTGTGTGTGTGTGTGTGTGTGTGTGGCTTACTGTTCTGGGTGATTTTCTGGATGTTGCTGCTGCATGTCTGGGTGAGGTTGCTGAAGTCCCGGGGCTGGGACCGGTAGCTGTCCACTCTGCCGTACGACATGCTTGCGGTTGCCGTTGTGTTGGGTCAGTCTGGAGTGACAATATGGGAGAGATTTTAACGTTCCGTTTGTTGTATTTGTCACAGAGGAAAAAATGTATTTGCACAGTGATGGTTGAGAGGATTTCGAATTAGACTAAAATAAGTAGGCTTATTCAAGGACAAAAGTCTAAAATAAGTGAACAAATATAAAGAAATGTTGAAATTCTTTTGCAGATACCAATAAGGTTGATTCACACACCCATCACCGTGTTGCTATTAGACATGGGTCGTGGTAATATTGGACATGACGCTATACAACAGGATGACATGATGTATAAACAAAACAAGAGCAGTGAGCAGCAACAGTGACCAATGTGATCACTAAACTGTTATCACGTGTTATCCTCCTCACAGATACAATAGAAGGGAACGATAACGAGACGCGTCCTCAAACTCACCAGTTGAAAACGAAATCGCTTGAATGTCTAATTAACGTAAGGCATCTCTTTTCTTAGGGGGATCGTGACGTACATTGCAAAACAGAAATAGGCTTAATTTGAAATGTATGACGCTATAAGGCTACTCAGTTTTACACATAGGCCTATTTAAGTAAAAACCTAACACAGAAACGACAATAAAAAAGAATCGACGGCAATATCCAAGGAATTATACACCGGTGACACATTTTTCTGCAGTATTTATAGGGGTTATTGCGCGCTGGTTTCAGCCTGAGTCGCAACCTATTTCTCCTCGTGTTTTCTAGGACGACGGGATCACGCCGCATCATGAGGCTATTCACGATAACACATTTATATGACATAAAAGGATGCTCTTACTTTACAATAGGGCTGTCTGTGGTGTGTCGCTCCCAATATTTATGTCGGATTTAGATTTGTTCGCATTGACCCAACCCATGTGCGACGTCACACGTTTAAAACGGTTAATCCGACGTGAGCACGTGATTGGCGTCTCCATGGCGCCACATCATCATCATCATCATCATCAACAACATCATCATCATCATCAGCCAGACGTTTGTCATCCTTTTATTGTCGATTTTCTGATCCAAATAAATGTTTAATATGTGCATAATTGGGCATAATGCGCGTCATTTAGCCTGTAATGCAGCATTGGCCTGAGAAAGGAAGATGGGACATGTAGCATATGTGAAATGGTAAAGCAGTCTTTAGACAATTGGACGTGTCTGGTGCCTACTACGTGACTTTCACACTTGAAGTCCAAACGACTGCACATGACCAAGCAAATTAAATAGGACTACAATATAGACCCTCTAAGAGCTATTTAGAGAGATTATGGCTCTGGTCCCTCTTATTATACATGCATGAAATAGACAAGAGATATGACATGCTACCATAATAATGATGTGTATTCATCAACCAGTGAGAAGGGAGCTTGATTTATATACGTGAAATGTACCTCACCTCATTTTGGTCTTTATTTGTAAAGTTGATTTGGTGTTTCTTATAGAAAGTGCATTTTTATTCAATTATATTTAGTTACAAATTGTTCATGTCAATGGAGAACGCTAGGAGGCGTAACAACTACCTATTGGCAACGCTGTACACCCCGCCGGAAGTGATGACAAATCACGGAAAAAAGGCGGAAAATGGAAGCGGCGGTGTTTATCTTGTCGCTGGTCGACTGTTGTGCATTGATTTTTCTGTCTGTGTACTTTGTATCCTTTTCCTGTGTGTGTGTTTGCGCAGTGTATCAATCCGTTTTAAGATAAAACAGCCAGCAAATCCATGCCTTATATGGATTATTACCCTGTAGCGGACTAGGTAGGCAGACGGTTAGCTTCCGGTTAGCCGCAGAGCTACAAGTGTCAACAAGCTGAGGAATCTCCCTCCGATGTGTTCCATTCTTAACTAAACTTGGCATTCTTAACTCAAATACATTAACCCAGTCCTCAGAGCTACAAGTGTCCAAAAGCTGAGGAGTCTCCCTCCGCTGGGATCCATTCTTGGCTAAACTACATGAACAGAGAGGCGAATCTAGGGAGACTTCATGCAGCATTTCTTCTTGTTTTCAGGTCGTGCAGAACGTAGGCAGTTATCTTATCATATCTGATGGATTTAATGTCTACTTGCAGTGTAGTACGTGATTCAAAGTGCATAACAACGCTTTGACATCAGGCCTGGTGTGAACACATGGGGCTCCTGTCCTTCACCAGCACTAATTATTCTCATGATTTTTGAAATATCACCTGACAACTATAATATGAATATAACTAGGTTGTAC
Organism: Molva macrophthalma; assembly: GCA_027123675.1. Classification (NCBI taxonomy): domain Eukaryota; kingdom Metazoa; phylum Chordata; class Actinopteri; order Gadiformes; family Lotidae; genus Molva; species Molva macrophthalma. The sequence goes on along the minus strand of JAOPJO010000008.1, from coordinate 13,474,469 downwards.
CTTAACTCGATGCCCAGATTATAACCCTGTCTGATTTAGAGTGTGACTACATTAATGCCAGAGCATGCTGCTCCAAACTGAACAAAGTAAGTCCTCGCTTCCTAGATTGTGTTTCTTGCAGTCAGTTGCATTTGATACTGACATAGTAGTATGTGACTTTGCCCCATTGAAGCTTTGTTTGCCAATAGCTTGAACACATCTCAACATACTTCAAAATCAAAATTGAGATTACAAATATAACATGTTTTTTACACAGTGGGTAATACCCGAGTTGATTGGCCAAAGCCTAACGACTGTGCTGATGATGGTGTCTATGCACTGGTTCATCCTTATCCTCAACCTGCCTGTAGCAGCATGGGATGTCTACAGGTAATCCGCTTGCACTCGTGAATGTTCTGTTATGTTTTGGTTTTTAAAGGCATCTAGTTGTGGTTAGGATTCAGCCAAATCTGGGATCCTGCAGTCCTACTCTGTTATAGCAGAACCTCTAGGGGGTGGCGGCACAGAGCCTGGGACGGAAACCAAGAATGCAGGGGGTGGAGTTACGCCATTTGAGGTCGTCCGCCTCTGTCTTTAGTTTAGTTATCTGAAGTCTGATGTGTGAGACTACACCAAACAAGTGTCCATCCGATTTGTGAGACTAGGATTCAGCCGAATACATTTTTTGGACAATGTGTAGTCTTGCCCTGCAGGCCTCTGACGATTTCCTCTAATCAATGTTTAAATTGCAGGTATGTAAAGGTACCATTGGGTAATATGGGAGTCTTTGACCCGACTGAGATCCACAACAGGGGGCAACTGAAGTCCCACATGAAGGAGGCGATGATTAAACTCGGATTCCACTTGCTCTGCTTCTTCATTTATTTGTACAGGTGAGAATGATAAACGACTCAATAGCATTTAGTTTGATGCATACGAGATTTACAGTGGCCTTTGTTCTCATCTTGGTCACTTTTTTCTTCTCAGCATGATCCTGGCACTAATCAACGATTGACCTCTGTGGGAAGCCTCCTGACACACGCTGCCAAACGCCTCGTTATCATGGGTTTTGAAGATTAGTCTGGTCCTGTATGCATAGAACATTGTACAAAACGGATTCACTGAACCAAAGCTACTTTGCAAGTTTGTAAGGAGTTAATATGGGTTCTTAAGTTTGCAGGCCAGTGATTCTGTTCTGACAAGCTCTATGCATACAAGTCCTTAGGTCAGAGCAGCATCAAACTCCACCACTGGATCTCTTACGACTTCCCAGCCTTCCCCCCTAAAGAAAAAGACGATGGTCCATGAATCTGAATCATGCCTGTATGTTAATGTGTTGATAGGCATTTTGTTGCCTGTATTCCTTTGGTTGGATGTTTATTTTCGCAGGCAAGCTGGTTATCTGCATATTTAATACACTGGTAAATGTGACTGTGGTTATCCAAAGCATTGCTTGCACTGTTTACCTTGGCAGTGGGTGACAATCACATCATTATATTCCTTTCACCGTGAAAACCATGTCTGGAACCCATCCCTTCATCTGTCTAGCATGTTTTTAATGAAAATCTTTTTTCTTTTACTGATCTTTAACGTTCTTGCCATGGTCTAATAATACTAGGGGAGATGTCTCAATTACTTACTGCAGCAAGTCAATTTGAAAGTAATGGAGGCAGGTCTACAAAATTAATAACTTTTTTATCAATATGGTTTATTTAAATTCTTTTTTTATATACAGGGAAGAAGTGGTTCAGTGTAAGGAGCGGTTTCTACTTCATGAATATAGTGAGGCTATATAGCGGGTTGACGTCAATGCTTTCCGAATGACTTGATCATATAAAATGGTGTGTGTGAATGTGAACGTCTTCAAATCCCAATCATTGGCAGATTCATCTGACATTCAAAAGGTTTCTCAGGGGAATACACAAATCCAATTAAGAAAAAACTAAAATGCACTCCAGTGATTTCTTATCGTCTCATTAGTGATCTTGGGAGTACGACATAAAATCGACACGTTAAGCATCAGTATTCACAGATCTGCGGGTGTTCCGTTGAGAGACTATAACTAACTGCTTGAAGTGATCTGCAGTGTTCAAATGTTCACGTTCATTCCCATTTGTAATTGGCTCACAAAGTTTCTCCATGTGGAGTTTAATAAATTTGAATGTGAGGTTGAATCATTTTGTTTTATGTATGTGTACATACACACAGATGAAGCCTGCAAATTAAAGTTGAGTGATTGTGAATTTCATAACCACTCAAAATTACATGTACATTCAAAACCCTAAATCGATAGTCAGATGGTACCGTCGATCAACACAACCAGTGGACACTAAATTATGTGTTTTTTAACACACTTCAAAACCCTGAATGCTTTATTGAAAATATGCATACATAACACTTCTCCTACACAATACATAACAGTACAATCATTTAATTAATACATTTAAATGTAAAATGAATTCTGGCAAACCTGACCACGAATGTCATTTTTTAAGCCTTTGCCAATAACGCTTACCACAAAGGAAAGAAAAAACACATGAAGCCCCCAAAGTATTCTAAAGTAAACATAAAAAGAAACCTTGCATAAGCACAACCTAGTATACCACATATGTGATTCTTTAAGTGTTTGATATTGTATGCAGGTACGTCTATTTTTTGTGTGTACCACTACTGTGTGTAATGTTCAGTGACAGATTGCTGGTGGCTCGTATGCCCTCTGAGCAGGCACATTTTCTAATGCAGTGAAGATCTGCCTGCAGCAGCAGCCTCATAATACATGCCATAACATAGAAATATACAGCACATACTACAAAGAACACCATAACTGGTAGGGTTGTGTGTCTCAATCTCCTAAGGGACCCACTTTGTACAAATTCATATATAGGAATGACACGTGTACCAAATGTGCAATGTGATCAACTGATGCTTTTTAACTCCACCTGTGTGGAAAAAGATGACTGATGAAATGAATGTGGCCATCTAAATGTGAAAGATTTCAATACATTATATTAGTTTAACACACACATATTGTGATTTAAAAATACAAATAAAAACCTGTAAATGAGAACGATAAAGACACAAGCAAAATAAAAAGATGTGGTTGGAGGAATAGCGCGCGCGTGCGCACACACACACACACACACACACACACACACACACACACACACACACACACACACACACACACACACACAC
>JAOPJO010000008.1:13459579-13469640 GCA_027123675.1 Molva macrophthalma | reverse complement strand
CTCTCTCTCTCTCTCTCTCTCTCTCTCTCTCTCTCTCTCTCTCTCTCTCTCTCTCTCTCTCTCTCTCTCTCTACCCGTGACATCAGGGGAAAAAGCAGGTCCTCAAGATGGGTGCCAACCATCAGCTGTCCATGCTACTGCATTCTGGAAGAGCAAGATTAGAGAAGTTAAACACATTGCTCAACAACAATCAACCATGCCTGAACTTGAACCCAGAAACCTGCTGTGTACTATGCAAGGGATTCATGGAAATGTATAGAACATAATACAAAAATATGACGGGATAATCTCTTAATTTCTTTGGTTGTTGGTTTAGTATTGTGGACTGCTTCAGATTGAAACATGCAAAACCTGTGTGCCTTGTTTCAAAATATCCAGGCAAGACTTTCTCAATTTGCTTATTGCGTGTGCCATTAGCAAAGTACTAGAGTACTAAAGCAGACACACATAAACACGGATCATCTAGCTCCACCTCATCGCTATTCACTAACAACAAGTGATTCCAACCCGCACCATTCGGCCCGTCTGCGTCCTGGACGTCCTGGAAAGGGGCGGGCCCCCAGATCCGGACGGTCCCGTCGTCGGAGGCGCTGGCCAGCAGGCCCGGCACGACGGGGTTCCAACTCACGCAGTTGACAGTGCGAGTGTGGCCCGATAGCTCTGCGATGGGCAGCTCGCTGCGTCGGTGCCATATGTAAACTTTGTGGTCTGGGAAGAATTGGGAAAGGGGCAGGTTTTAATAACAAAAAAACGAAAACAAAAGAATAAGGCCGTTTCACAAGACGCCGTCTTGTCCGTTCTTGAGGTCTTGTGTCTTCGCTCCACATCCTACTCATCGGCCCGAGTCCAAACTCAATTTTGCATTCAACAATGGGTAGCTGAAAATTCCTCGTGTTCTTGTCACACCCACAACACTAAGGATGCATCGGCTGGGGACTTGAGCGAGTTTGCTGGTAGAGATATCCCATGATTGTGTATTGTAGTTTAAAAACTTCTAAATAACGTTATTAAAATGATCTGATAACATATTAACCTTAAAAATGTGAAAGTGTGTGACAGTTTAGGTGTCGATTCTTTTAATTTCATTTATATAATTAATCCTATTAAGTTAATGCCCTCCGTCTGAATCTGCTTGAATTGCTTTATGACTATAAGAGCATAGAAGAAGAGTGAGTATAGTTACGTAGTTCTTTACGATCCATTTAGCTCATGTTTAATATGTAATTTCATTATTCCTTGCCTTCACTCCCACTGGCAATAAAGTCTTCATTGTGTCCTCCGAAGCAGGAATGGATTGTGTAGAAACCTTGGGTCACTCCTTGATACTTCCTGACCAGCACACGGTCCTGCAGGTCCCATAAGTGGACTCCCTGAAAACACAGAGCAACATAATACTGAAGGTCCTTACGAAACACTCATACAGGCCTCCATTACCAAGAGCTTTGAGACATGTTGTGGAAAGTAAACCCACACAAATCATCATTATGCACGCACACACCCAGACCTACAAACACATCTTTACACTCTCGGACTCAAGACACGGTCACAACGGCACGCTGCTCCCTCACCTGAGTGGCAACGTTCAGCAGTGCTAGCCTCCCGTTCTTGGAGACAGTGAAAGACATGACTGGATGGTCCTCTTGCACTCTGTAAAGTGATCAAATACACATTCAATCTGTCACTTAAAACCACACAGGGAGCGAGCAGAGAGGTGGGGAGGGGGAGACGTTTTTTTGGGTTGTCGAGTTTCAAAATCCTGCTCTGTTCTGCTCCCAGCTCCACAGCCGTCCGGAGAGACTCACATGTTTCTGTCCGTCAGGTCCTCAAAGTTGTAGGCGCGGATGCGCTGGTGCGTGTCGGATGCGAGCACGGTCCTGCCGTCGCTGAGGCACCACAGGCACTGGACACGCACGCCCTCCCACGAGTCCAGCAGGTTCCCATCCAGGTCCTGCTCACACCCAGACACGGGTTCGTTAGTAAAACACCAAGCCAAAAACAACGTACATAGTAAGGAGTAGTCGTGGGGTGTCCCATTATTGGAAGACAATGTGCGACCGAGGCGGTGATCAGGCCGAGACGAAGCTGAGGTTGCAGACCGCAGCTCAAGTACATTCTTTTCAAATAAGGGACACCGCAGAGTGGTTTATATCACTTACACCACAGTTACAAACAATGATTACAATAATCGATAACGTTATTGTTTTTTATCGACTTAATAAGCTGAAATTCATATTGCATATTGTTTTGTCATTGTCAAGGAAACATCTGTTCGAAAGTTCTATTTTACCATTTGTAGCACATTGATTCAAAACTGAGGTGTCCCGTTATTGGAAGATAATGCACACCCATTGAATGTTATTAACCAATCAGGGTCAAGTATTGAACAATGCAGTGGTATAATATCATTGAATGCGTTTGTTAGATTGCGTTGCGGTCCCGTCTAGATCAACTGAACTTTCCAATCAGTGAAAAAACACACCCTTCTACACTTACCCTGGCGACTTATTGAAATGTTGCTTTGCACTCCGCCACGATCTTGACAAAACAAAAATACAGCTATGGGAGCACTCATTTGGAATAGAATGGATGTCAATGGCCTGCCAACTGCCCAATATTGGAACGCGCCAACACCGCGAGAAGGGGGTCAGTCGAACAAAAATCATGTCTGATTTACATATCGACAATTAACTGATCTTAATTGTCGATCTTAACAAACTGGCCAAATCCTTTAAGAAAAAGGCATAAATGTATGTACTGTGCATGTAACCCACACTTTAGGGCGTTTGGGCATGGACTGCATGTGGTGAGTTGGTCGCGTCTGTGGTGCAGTGGACACTCACACACTGGTAGAACTGGCCTCTCTGGCCCCCCGTGACGAAGCGCTTGCCATCTGGATTCCAGGCAACGCTGGTCAGGCTGTCCTCGTGAGACTGGCTCATCTTGGTCCGCAACTCCCCTGTCTGGATGAAGAAGATCGAAGGCAAATGATAATGGAGCATGTCCGGTGCTATTGGGTTTTTAAAGTTGAAAGTGATTCTTGGAGATGGAATATCAGCCTTAAAATGTGCTGTTGGTAAGACTTATGAGTTCTAATTTGAGTGTAATGTTAGAAATGCCATAGCCATCCTTTAGCTGTTCTTCTTTCAATGGAGGAGGAACGTTAGGGGGGACTGAGCAGAGAAGCAGGCAACAATCTTTTGGGTTGTTTATTTTGCAAACCTTGCTTCCTTCTGCTCTGTCTCTTTACAACTCTCAAATCTGACCTACAGCAGCTCTAACCCGGTGTTAGACCAGAGCCGATGTGTGTCCAACACCATTTACCTGTACATTCCACAGCCAAAGCTCAGAGCAGTCATCAGGGCCACAAGCGATCAAGTAGACGTCGTCGGGGCTCCACGCCAAGTAGGACACGCCGTAAGCGTGACCCTCCAGGGTCTTCAACAGTTTCAACTGGTAGCTCTCCTGTTGGCAAACAACAACTAATTATATAGCACCCCCAATACTACTACACCCAAGACCATCCTCTGTATCAGACGGTCTACTGGTCCATCATTTGGTTAAAGTGAACAACTTACCGCGTCAACCTGCCATACAATCACTGTCGTGTCTTTGGATCCCGTGGCCAGTTTGGTGCCGTCGGTGGAGAACTTGCAGAACCACACCTCGTTGCAGTGCTCAGTAAGGACCTGTTGGGTGTAGCAGGGGAACTGCTTCCTGTGGAGGGAGAGTTGTGAATTACCTTGTTGGTTTCGGCAAAGTAAACAGAATCAGCTGGGGTTTGGTGAAGGTCAGCGTGAAAAGAAATGGATTGAATACGAAAATGTAGATAAGTACTTGTTGTCACTACATATGTCACACAAATATGTAGGGTAGTAGTGTGTAGGACATGAAGGGGAATATTGACCTGCTGCAGGCGTGGTCGAGGAGCAGGGAGACGGAGTCCATGCCGCTGTCCATCTTGGTGTTGTGGTAGAGGCAGCGTTCTCTCTGCAGCTCCACCGCCTGACGCAGCAGAGTCTGCAGCCTGCGGGGGGGCAGCATCACCGAGGGAGGCAGGTAGGCTGGACGGGTGAGGACCAGAAGGAAGACCTTGAGGACAGACACTAGGGAAGAAAATTTGGCACAACACCCCCCTATATTCTGCTCACTCAAGTCTGGAGCATGGTATCACGATCAGTCTATACATGAAGAGAATAGAGATCTTAAAATTATCCTCTTTACTATTACAGTATTTTAACACCATATTTCCATGACAGTGATTGTGACAAGGCACAACACCCTAGGCCTACACTTTCCTCAATTGCGCAATTGTTTATGAGCCTTTTTGACAGTAATTCATTATTTATCATGCCCGCTCTTTGGTCAGTTAAAAGGATTGTGTCGGATTGTCATACAACCTTGTAGCCTCATTGCGAACGAGAGTACGAGGGATTGGACTTCACCTTGAAGATTAAGCTTCACCCACAATCTTCCAAGATGAGTCACATAAATGAGTCAAAAAGCTAAAAGTTATAATCCTCCACTGTCAGTGATGGACAACAGAAAACCCTCCTTGACTTGTAATTATATAATATAATAGTCATGTTTGTAAGGGTTATCAGGGATAACCCTCATCAGTAACCTAAGAGTTAGTAATTGTAACATCATCAGTCCGTTAAGCATCAGAAAATTAAGTTCCATCAACAATGTAAACTAATTTCAGTCTATCGATTTCCTTCTATTGCTTCACGCCGATTGGTGGTGTCTATTTTCCCTCCTGGCTACGTAGCCAAGTGGGTGATCAATTACCGCACACTTGCATTATGGCGCCGTTTCAGTTGAATGAAGCTGAGGTGTTTCAGACTTGGAGGAAGTACAAATTACATGCCACAGTGATTCAGACCACACCGATACAGTCATTCCAAGACTGAGTTAATTAGCTTACTTGAGATGTATATTAATATACTTTTGGACATTTCCTTGAGAAGTTATTTTGTAGGTGTGTAGTGGATACATCCCTCTGTGATATGTCATGGTTATTTTACATTTTTAGATCCCATTCTTTAATAATTAGTTAATGCAACATGGAACTTATAAACATTACAAATATATTAATTTATTACTCTTCCATATATTTCCATGTGGTCTAATTTATATTGGGATGATGATTCAATGTAGATCACAATAAATCATGAACTACATTAGATAGTTCCCCTATTACCCTATATGAATACATAGCAACCCCAGCTAAAATGGCAGATAAGAATGGCCAGGATGAAGCCACCCTAGTTCTCGTGTCACTCACTCTGTAGTTTGTCCAGAAGCTTCGTACGGGAGGGGCTGCCCTTGCCTTCCCACTCGGCTTTAGCTTTCAGGTCCTCAGCGTTGCTGCACATCAGGTATCTTCCAAAGGGAACACATAACATCATCAATGTGATATTAATACAAAATAATACAGTGCAAAGTCCACAGACGGACTCAGTGGACTCATTTAATTTAGACAGCAACAACCGAAAAGCCTAAGTCCAAAATGGAAAATGATATACAATCAATAAAATGTTGTGTCATCGATTGTAGTTTGTTCCATTGAGACAGCAGCCACCCAAGGCTGAGAGAGGATCATGAATTGTAGTGTTTTTCAAGTCTACCGCAGCGTAATTTGCGTTCTCTGCCTTCCTGTGAGCTGTTTACGCCAGTTAACAGTCCCCTGAGCCGGAAGATTACGTGAAAAGAAGGACAACAACAAAGACAAGGAGAATAACTATGGAGTGCTCTGAAGACCTACCCACTCAGGACGTGGATCCGCTCCGTGTTGTACTGGAGGGGCGTGAGCTCAGCCCGGAGAACCTGCAAGGCCTCCAGAACTTTGCCGTCCTCCAGGTACTCCAGATACTTCTGCTGCAGCAGCAGGAACTTCATACGCTACAGACACAGGAAGCAAGGAGAACATAATGGGAAGGTTCAAATTACAAAGACAACATATGGGTTGTATGCGTTTATATATGTTTATGTTTATATATATTTGTTGTCAGATGGTTAAACACGTTCCATAATTTGACGGTGAGTAAATATTTGATGACAAACTTTGTATGCAAAGCATTTCCAACCAAACAGCTATACACAAGTGCAAGTTACTAGTGATAAACTTACCACGATCGCACTGGGAGAATGCATCAATGCCTTCAGCTCATTCAGGTCACTCTCAGCCTAAATAAAAGACAGCATCACCAGTATCATTAGAAACAATTATTTAAGAAAGGTTACACCCTCCTCATGTCATGACAACACAATAGGAACATGTATGACTCATTATGCATCCAAGAACAGGAAACATACCATTTTAAAATACAATGCATACGAGCACAACTACTTTCAACACCGTGGACTTACAAAATAAATAACAAAACATTAAAAGCAGCTTCAACCTTGCCCCACTCTCCTTCCATGACGTGATTCCTGAACTTGGTGGCGGAGGGATGCTCCAGGCGACAGCCTGACTCCTGCATGAGCATGTCCACCGTTTGACTGCAGGGAGAAGAACGGTGGTCAATTGGAACGTCGTATATGTGACATGTGGAAAAGCGAGTGACTCAGAGAAAGCTGTGCAGGATCGTTTCATCAGATCAGATGGGACATTGTGTCACTGGCGATCTGCTGTATGCTGCTGTATGTGATGACAATGTGTGGACTTGTATAACATTATTCAAAACATAAATAAGCAGGTCGTTTGAGAGTAATCGCTGGAACATTTGGCAACGGTCACCTAGTTGATATTAATGTCATGAGTACAAAAAAGTGTAATTGTATAATTCGATCTTTTAATTTACATTCATAAAAATTGTCCTGGGAGGTGAGAAGCATATCTAATTGAGGGAGGCAGGCAACACAGCCTTGGTGAGGTTGGATGACATAACGGCTGACTAAGCTGGAGACTCACTTGAGCCCCAGGTCGTGGAGATGCTGCCCTATTAGCCTGATGACGTCTTCCTCGGACTGCGAGAGGCGCTTCTTCTTCTTCACGGTGGAATTAACGTCGTTGGTGTTGTTGGACACCTCGGCCTGGGCCGACAGTCCGTTGTTGTCACTGACAGAGTTTCCATTGTTTGTGAGTGAGACGAGTCCATTGGCGTGAGCTCCCCCAGCGGACGACCCCTCGCCGTTCTGCGCACTGGTCCGGCAGAAGAGCTCTGAACCTGGGTCCTGTCCTCCCCCGTTGGCCTGCATGGTACTAGTGTATGTAATACGGGTGACAATATGCGGATTCAAAAGAACGGAAGGTACGACGGGGAAATGAGGAAACGGAGATCCCCAACTTAACAACCGAGAGGCCCACTGACCCAGTTGCAGCCCAGAGCTCCGCTACTCCTCGTAGGACCGAATCTCGGCGTTTCTTCCGCGGTGCCCTGCGACGTCCCACCGGTTCAGAATCGGAGAATAAAGAAGCGTAGGCCAGAGTTAATTCGACAACCACATATTTGCCTGTATATGGTTAAATTTCAGCTGTAGGTAGTGTCTTAATCGTGTATCGAGGTATAAAACCCCTTCGGACCGCTTAGCTCGTCTTGTTATTGTTGCTCTCAGACAGCTGCAGACCTGTTATGGACTCGCTGCGCAGCGACGTCACCGGAAATTCCACTGGGTCTATTTTTCCGGGGTAGAGATGCAAACTGTAGGGGGCGTCCTTTGTTTTGTTTCTGCATCAAGCATGGGTGACATCTATCCTATGGCATAACCGTATATATATTTATATATATAAAATCTATATTTATATCTACACATATATATAGTATGACAGTACTAGAACAGTAGGATATATACCCCTTTAAAACATATCTTAATTGACATGCTATTTTACAATTAGTTTTTGCAGTTAGAATTATTATGCATTCATGAGACAGAGTCCATTACAGGAATTCATATCTACCAGACCCTTTAAGAAATAATATATCAATGCAACAAATGGAAATGTGAAAATATTTTTTATTTCACTTAATTGTATCCACTTTGTGGATTAAGAGACACAATTACAATGAAAATTGCGTTAAAAGTACAGTATAAACCTAGAGCTGAAATGAAAATCATATTTAGTTACACTACAGTAGGCTACTGTAGTATAAATGTAGTAATACGCATCAGTCAGGTCTATTGACAGCCAGACCAACCAGAAGTTAAACTAAACACATGTTAAAATAAATGATCCTCTTACATCTATCTTTTGTCCACTGATGTATTGCTTCCGTCAATTCAAATTGGATAAATGTAAACGTGGATTTGTAATGGAGTAAAACAATCTGTTGAAAATTTGGCACAACACCCCCCTATATTCTGCTCACTCAAGTCTGGAGCATGGTATCACGATCAGTCTATACATGAAGAGAATAGAGATCTTAAAATTATCCTCTTTACTATTACAGTATTTTAACACCATATTTCCATGACAGTGATTGTGACAAGGCACAACACCCTAGGCCTACACTTTCCTCAATTGCGCAATTGTTTATGAGCCTTTTTGACAGTAATTCATTATTTATCATGCCCGCTCTTTGGTCAGTTAAAAGGATTGTGTCGGATTGTCATACAACCTTGTAGCCTCATTGCTAACTCTTTAATAAAAGGGTTTGTCTTAAAGGAGTGTTTGTTTGTATAAGCCTCCTCCATCCAAAACTCCAAAAAAGTTAGCTTTAATTTTTCAACAAATATTCACTATGATCACAAACTCAAATCAAACGGGCTATAATCAGACAATTATTATTTCTGTGTGTACATTAATGTTTACAATTGAATTTGTCAGGACAGAATAGGGTTTTTCTCAAATGCAATACAAAAATAAAATAAAAACCAAAACGTTTTGGAAAAGAATATAAAAACTAAAAGGTAAAGGTGAATTAACCAAAGGTTAATTAAACTTTAACAATGATAATATTTTTATTATTATAACATGATGATCATAGAAGACATACTTTTAATCTAACAAAATTACTTGTGACCCAGTACCTCAATTGTTGCTCAGAACTAGATGTGGGCTCTCTGGATACAACATTGTTGTAATTCTACATATAGATTACAAATTCTATTGTGACCACAACCTGAATTTAAGTAAAGTTTACAGATTAATCAAAAGTGCTTTTTCCCCTAACCGAAGATTGATATCTCAACAAACCTCAGGGAACAATCGTGGCCCATATTTGGCAAATACATCCAGACATCCCTTCAGGATTGGCACTTCCACAACTGTGTAAGAAAAGCAGGTCCCTGACATTTGCAATAAATTAAATAAAATCAATAAACACTGCTCTATATACAATAAGGACATATTCGGCACTCTTTCCCTTTCATATAGAATTAGGCTCATATCGTATATAATATAAAAATATGAAATAAGAGGGAAGAATTTGCCTTTAGGGAGAACAGTATCAGGGTTGTAGAAGAATAAACTATTGCACTGTAGTTATATCTGTGAGAGACGCATGGGGAACGAGTGTTTTACAATTAGCCAACGAAAAGTGCAGACACTCCCTAAAATTGTGTTCCCCTCAAATTCACATAAACAAAAACCTTTCTGATTCTATACTCAGTGGCCTGCCCAAGTAACCACATTGATAATAATCTGTCAGGTGTCGAAACCCCCCCCCCAAAAAACCTTCCTTGAATACTAATCCAATATTCCTCTGGAAAGATATATGGGTTAAACACAACACTTGTGTATTTGTACCACAAACCCCATCATTGCCTCAGGAAGGCACAGAAACATTCAACGTCCAATGTCCCGTTTGACCCTTTGTCAAGCTCTGCAGTGTTGGTGAGACGATGGTACAGTGGTAGAGAGCGACACAACACTGCAAGCGGACCGGGTGGGGGCAAAACAGAAGCAACAGCATGGCTCGGCCAGGCATTCCCGCCATGAAGGCTGGCTATTTTTAACTGAATCCAGACTGGAATCATGAAGAGAGCCGGAATCATGAATTTTGACTGAAGAAAACAAAAACATAAAGGTACATGGGAGTGCACAAACACACACACACGCAAACACACACACACACACACACACACACACACACACACACACACACACACACACACAC
>JAOPJO010000008.1:13443149-13459479 GCA_027123675.1 Molva macrophthalma | reverse complement strand
CACACACACACACACACACACACACACACACACACACACACACACACACACACACACACACACACACACCAACACCCACACACACACTGGCAGAGGCAGGTATGTGCTAGTTTGATTGGCACCAACACACTTTGGCCTAAGTATTGGCCTAACACTTAATAACCCTACAAGTCAATATTAGGAGGACAACTGGTCAACGATGAGTCCGTCCCATTTGTAGAGGAAGAAAGGGGGCAAGAGATGTTAAATATCCCATCCTCTGTCCAAAAGCCATTTTGGTTAGTGTGCTGAGTAGATGGCATCTTAAGTTACTTAGTTTGTTTTAAGAAGGCAAATGTACCGATCAGGTTATGTATAGGTTCCTGTTTAAGAGAGAGAGAGGGAGGGAGGGAGAGAGAAAGAGTGTCTATACAGCAGTGTACTATGTTATCACAGGTCCACAGTTAGCATTTCAGTAGTGTTTTAAATTGCTTATCTTTGCAAACATGACCATGTATCAAAATGTTTACGTTTAAACAAGCATGTTTTCTAGACAAATCGCTTCGTTCAAAAATTCTCTCCTCCACCCCGCCATCATGCATTCCAGATATAATAAATAGATTTGTGGAGTGTGTATCTATGTGTGTTTGTGTGTGTGTGTCTGTCTGTGTCTGTGTGTGTGTGGGTGTGGGCGATCCTGAGCAGGCAGGTCTTTAGCTGTCCACCACTTGGTGAGGCAGGGTGACCGAAGAGCCGTTTATGAAGGAGCCCTGCTTGTCTCTTCCCTTGAGAAAGTAAGTTAGCAGCTCCCCTTTTCCCTTCACGAAGATTGGACCCCTTCGAACAAAGCGGAATCCATACTCCTTCAGAATGTTATAGCAGTCCTCCACCACCTGAGGGCGACACAGGTTTTGAGTGTGAATAAGCTTGTTTTACTGTAACTAAGTCCCACTATCTATTAGCTGATCTACCCAGCTGATCTACCCAGAATCTATATGTTTCATTTTAAATGTAACATCAGACCTTCATAAGTGCCATGGGTGCTTTATTTTCAATGTAAATATTCTCAATGAAGAAATTGATATGTGTTAACCACGTTGCCATCAAATAACCTAATTTGAAAAGTAATTTTGTTGAGATAATTTGATGTGGTGGCCATGTACTGTCAATTTATAATTATTTTGTTTATTCAGATGGAATAACATCCATTGTAAAAGTATAGTTAAACAGACAACAACATATAATTGCTATTGCCAGTTAACACAACTAGGATCATGTCTGACATCTAACAACAGGAAGTTCAAGGGCTTGTGGGCAGGAAGTGACATCATTACCTGAATGTTCCCCATAACCCCCGTTGACTCCATGCGGCTGGCCACATTCACAGTGTTCCCCCAGATGTCATAGTGGGGTTTCCGCGCACCGATGACTCCAGCCAATACGCCTCCTTTGTTTAAACCTTAAAGACAGACAGAGTGGTGTTTCCCTAGGTCCCAGGCCTAGCACACGATAGCATCACGTCGAGCAATGAAGGACCGACTACTGACCGATACGGAGCATGAAGTTGTTGAAGGACTGATAGTTGATGTTCATCAAGGTGACCTTCATGGAAAGAGCAAAATCCGCCAGGTCTGCCAGATGCTGCCAGCGCTCGCGGTCAGAAAGTTCTTCCTTCTGTTGAACACAAACAAGCACAAAAAAAGTGTCAATCATAACCACAACAGGCACGTCCCCTTCAATCATTACTCTATAACCTTGTATGCTATATCGCGCTAGCTCAGAATGGCTCTATAATTACATTAACCTCAAATGAAAGCATCATCTGGCTTATCTGTGATCTATTGACAGGGTATGGCTCATTACACTTCCTCTTCCCCTCCCCCCGACTCTAGCCTCGATTTTTAGTCTCTCTTGTGGCACTTTGGATGGCTGTGGCCGCTGGCCGACGAGAGAGCCTGGAGGTGGATTCTAAAAGTCTGGGTCAATCACAAGCCAGGGTCAGTGCCTTGAGCTGTGATTGGGTGGATTCGGCTTCGACAGGAGTCGAAGGGCGGAACGGGCTGGTGGCAACCGGCAAGAAATCCAATCGCAAACGGAAGTGAGGGAACTAAAGTGCTATAAACAAGGCGTCGGACTACCCAAGCTCTGACCTTCAAGCAGGCGTAGCCGTTGGAGACGTCCGGGGTGACGCCTGAGGCTGCCATGTAGGTGCTCCCTATGGTCTTGATCTTGGTGATGCAGCGGAACTGGGCCTCGTCCAGCAGCTGTCGAGAGGAGAGACCATAGTTGAGATTAGTCAAACGCTGGCACTTATTAACCTGAATTGGACTGTACGTTCTTGATTTGAAGACTTTGACCTGCATGATGCAACTCTAATATTGGACATTTTGAGTGTTCACAGGATAACATCCATCCACCCTAGGGATCCATGAGTCAAGGGATTTGTAACTTAATTGATTTGGAGAAAAAAACACCCTTTTTTTTAAAAACACAGCCCCACAGCCCCTCATCATTTCAATTAGAAGCACATCCAAATTGTACGAGACAAGTAGAGAGCAGCTTGAAGCCCACCCAGCCTCCAGAGTGTGACGGCTGTACTCACGCTGTCAAAGTCCGAGATGATCTCGTTGAGGAACCGCAGACACTCGATCCCCCCATTGTTGATGCTCTCCTCCGTGTAGAAGTCAGAGAAGTTGGGGATGGAGGCGAACATCACACCGATCTCATCGTAGGACTGGCTGTACAACTCCTGGAAGATATTGGATCGACAGTATTGATACAACCTTCCACCGGCATTGTATAAACAAGACTAGGTCAACCTAGTGAATGCCAGGGCCTGGTCATCTCAGCTCTGCTGTCACATTGACAGGAAACACCTTGAGATCACCATCTGCCACAATTTCCACAGAGCTTAGAAGAACAACAGACGCAGCTCTATATCAGACCACATTGAAACATAGGAAATTACAAACATAATATCTTGAGTGAATTCCCCATTTTCAGACCATTTATTTGTCCATACAATGCGCAGGATAACAGCTCACGGCCCTGTAGGTGAGTGCCTCCGCGTGCATTACCTCATCCCTCTTCTTGGAGCCCAGGAAGTGGCGGGCCACATGTTCTGGCAGCATGTTGGTCACAAGTGCCTCGTTCCAGCGCCTCATCTCGTAAACCTTCTCCTTCTGCTCATGCACCTCGATCTTCCAGAGAAACAGCGTCCGCGCCAGCTTCTCCACCTTTATCGTCAAGGAAGAACATTGGAAGTATGAGTAGAGCATGCGTGCCAATATTGCTGCAACGTCGGCCATGACATGGATAATGTATAACCCATAATTGGCCTCAAGCTTCTTACGTGGCGAGAGAAGTAGTAGAAGCTGATCATCATAATGATGATCATTATCGTCATTGTGAACTTTGAGGGAACGAGGGATGACCTGAAAAAATAAATAAAAGTCAAGTTGACAATTTCTGAATGAGTTATATAGATATGTATCAAAAAACATTTTGTTTTCCAAAAATAGCCCTGTTGCTTTCCGCTTACCTGTAGTCCTGGAAACGGGCGATGTCATATCGGTCAAATATGTCCCTCCAGCTGTAGATGTTAACGATGCCCGTTGCTATGGTGATGAGGAGCATGAGCGTGAGCTTAACCATGTGGCTGACCTGGACCAGCATGGTGGTTGCCATGAGCGCCAAGACAGCGATGTAGCTGTAATACTTGGGGTTGTCCAGGCAGTTGTCTGGGCCAGTCACTGTGGTGGAGGATGGGGGTGCTGTGGTGCTGCCTGAAGCCGGGGTGCTGGGTAGGCAGCTCAGCTAGGTGGGAAAGAGAGGAAGAGGAAGAAAAGGAAAAGGAGGGAGAATGGAAACGGTGGCCAAGCGAGGAACAGAGAATAACGTAGACATGAAAAATGTTGTCTCTAATCACGTGATTATGGATCCATGTTACTTGGGTATCCAGTGATCTTTAGGGAATGTGCTATTGGAATTGTACAACATTTCAGACCTTATAATAATAAAAGATGAGCAAATTTGCCTACAAATTAAAATAAAAACAATATACAAAACTAGCTAGCAGTTTTACATTAGTAGGTTTGGTTTCTCACCATGTCTACAATATCTGCCATAGTGACTATGAAAATGGCCGCCATGGCCCAAGTGTTGCGGGCCCAGCGTGTGTGGTCGATCCATGTGGAGAAGGACACCAGCTTCTTGGGAAAAACCTGACAAACAAAAGACAGTTCTATTAATACTTAACATGCACAAACCCATGCATTGTGAGGTGATGATTACCATAGAAACCCCTTTTGTATTGTAATCGTTGACAGCTTCAATTGCTTTCTAACTATTTAAATGTTAAGGACATGAATACAAATTTTGGAAAAAAAGATGGAGCAACCATTTTGACAACGTGTGCTACAGAGAAGAGTCCACACTCACGTTAGTTTGCCTATTGGAAGCACTTACTTTAAAACCACACAGACTTCCAAAACAAACAACGCTTGTGAGACGGTTGTTTATCCTTCCCACGCATCCGCGTACGTTAGCGGAGGCCATGTGACATTGGGCTGATATTGTGTGGCTATGAATATAATCAGGTTTAATATCGACAGGGAACGGCTTTAGCCTGCAGGCATTGGTCACATTGAGTCTGTATTTTCGCTGAGCGTGTGACTGGCTGTGTATGAGTCTGAGAAGACACATAAATTGTACATTGGGTTAAAACAAAATCCCACAGATGACGATGTTGCCTTCCGCCTGACCGACGCCCCACACTCAATAAATAAAGCCAGGCTACATAACTCTGGTTGTCAATAAATCCGAGTTTCCATGGCTGTGAACTCAGGCTAAATCAAAAGTGTGAGAACATGCCAGTGGCTCCGCGCCTCCAGGCGGACCACAGTGTTGAGCTGCACCCTGCTATGTCTATAGCCGCGTTTCCACTGCAGGAACTAGGAACCTTTTGAGGAACTCAGTGCCAAACCAGGGTCTTCATTGAGGTCCGGGGACATTATTTTACCCCCCCAAAAAGTCCTTGCCTGGGGGGTAGTACTAAAATGAACTTTTGGGGTGGGGCTTGCAAAATCACACACAGTCCTTATTATTATCGTCCTTATTGCATCCATAGTGGTAAACTACATTCATAGACCTATAATTATCTCTATCCGTTATATGTATTTATTGATCATTCTTCTTGATAGCAGTCTGCGCTACAATCCAATTACACTGCGGGACATGAATATAGGTTGCTTTGATAACATGATGTGTGCAGTTGTATCGCAACAGTTTAGTTTTGGACACCAACTTCCTCTGAAAGAGTGATAACCTACTTTTAGTTATCGACCAGGGAAATAACCTCAAAAACAAACGTCTCCAAAACATGGATGTATTAAGGAATGCCACCCACATATCATAATCTCCCTCTTCCGCAAACTGCGCTTTGCTACACAATTTTACACTTGGATTAAAAATCTAACTCCATAATAATTAAATCCTCTAAATACAAAGGATATGTTGATGAAAGTACAGGGCATATGCTTGTATTCACTGGCTATGTGAGGTTGAGGGTTGAATCCATCTGTCCTTTTCACTGCCGCGATTCTTATTGTAAAATGCTGCATATTCGCTTCGTAACTGATAGTAAATAGTTGACATGATTTTGTTGGTCCGATTTTCGTCTTAGTATTTCTCGCTTTTTCATGTCCTTTATTCAATATGTGCCTGATGTAAAAGGACCTTAATTTGTCAAGCCTTCGTGGGTCTTTAGGCTGTGGTGTAAATGCAGAAAACAACGGGCTGAAGGAACCTTTTAGTTCCTTGAAAAGTAGTTCCTGGGAATAAAGGTTCCGGATACTTTGGCTGGAAACGCAGCTTTTGTATATATTTATAGTCAAATGGAATTTTGTTTATACAGTGCTTTCTGTGCACAACTGCAACACAAACTGCTTCATCAGAGAACGATCAAACAATAATCAACAATTGTTAATAATTGATTATACATGACCCTCGAGATGAATAAAGTACCATCTGTCTATCTACCTAAAGGATACATGGTTTACACTTTGAATTGCGCCTATTATTTTGTCTCATACATTAGTGGAAGATTTTGCATGTTTACATTCATTTAGGATTCTTGATGATGTTTATTAACACAACCAATGCATTATACATATTATGTGCTGCATGTAATGATAAAGCAACAATCTGAAATAGTGACGGTGGAGGAAAACAATTGTTTTGCACTGCACTGACTGGTCGTACACTTGTACCCAGGCTCAGTATGAATCTACATTTGTGTGTGTGTGTATGCGCGCACGCTGACTCACTCTGGGGAAAATGGCTGCCAGGGAGCAGATAGTGAGGACAAGCAGCAGGACCTCTCCCACAGCAAGGGTAATGTAGTTTGCAATCAGCCTGTAGCAAAAACACACAGACACACAAACCAGGAAGATAGCAGGAAAATCACATTATAGAGACAGACAATCACGAGATACCAGAGATACACGACAGCCAAAGACAGACATAGGATATGTGCACGTAACGGTATAATATCGTTCCAGAGACAGAAAAATACGGGGCAAAACTAAAAACCCTCTGTGGGCGCCACCACGCGGGGCCCCTCTGTGAGAGCTCACCGTGGGTCGATGAGGGCCTCCATGACGGCGGTGAAGAGCAGGACCACACAGGAGCAGCTGAACGCCGCTCCGCTCTGTTTCTCCTTCTCCACAGAGTACCGCGTCTCCAGGTCGGGATCCACGAAGCGCAGGGACAGCCGGTTGGTGTGCTTGCCCTTCAGACTGCCGCCAGCAGGAGAGCGTGAACCGGATGATGATAATAATAATAATAATAGTGATAATAACAGTGATAATAGTGCATTAAGTGAATGGAAACGATATGTGGGCTTAAATTATGCTAATTGCATGCTGGGATTTATCCAACGGGGGGGCGGGGGAAAGCATCAGATATTCAAAATGCAACATTTATTACTCATATTCAAGAGGTCAAAATATGGATCAGTAAATTCACGCAAAACAAATTAAAATTCCAAGGTATTCCAAGAACAGGACTAAACAATCGAGAATGAATGCAGCTGGCCTATCAAAGCGCGGTCTGTCCATCATGTGATCAAAGAAAACTGATTTGCACTTTTTCTCAACACTATTTAAGTTCAGTTCTTTGTTGCTTCAGACCTGGCTTATTGAGCTCTGTGTTTGAACATTCATAAATTACTCAAATCGGACAACTTACCGGAGCCCCGTTGTTCTCCCTGTTTGCCATTGTTTGGTTTGATTCTCAAGCCATTTTTATTTTGATCACATGACGGACAGACTGCACTCTTATAGGCCAGCCAAATTGTTCTATCTGAATTAGTGAACATTAAAAAAAAAATGTAAGTTGTGTTTTTGAAAAGGTACAACTTGTAATCGCATATTTGAATTTCAAAGAGCTGATTCAAAACTAATACATTCAAAAAGTATATATTATAATATATACTAATATTAATTAATCATTAATATTTTTATGTTATGAATTCAAAGGTGTTCACATTTCCATATACAAAATTCAATGGCTTTTAAAATTCAAAACAGCATGACAGTGATTTGCTTCCATACAGGGGTCATTGGGCACACGTCATCAATACATGGTTGATTAAATTCCCAATGTTCATAATCATATGCATTAGTGACCCACCAAAACAAAAATGTCAGAGTTAATTTGCATAATTGGTCCAATTATCTAAGCCATGTCGCCCAATGAGCAGTCATCAAAACTGTTCAATGGATTGCATTACCATCTGACATTTGCAAAAGGGCCAAACATAACATGCTACAAAGTGAACCTCATTACCAATTGATTTGGTCTAAAAACATGGCTATGGGCTTTATTTGAGCACAGCCTACAGATCAAGACATTTCACATTTTACAGTGACATCGGGGATGACTGAGCCAACTGCAGCTTCAAATAATCTCCTTTCAGAAACTAGAAATTCAACACATTACCTGTACAGTACAGGGACACCACCCTCCAACCCCACCCTTACAGTGGTGTGACAGGATAAACTCTACTCACGCCTGCACAGTCTCCCTCTCCAGCAGAGCTTCGTTCAGCAGTTTGTTGAGCTCCTGTTCGTTCTCGCGGGCGTCGATTACCCGCTCAGCCAAGTCTCGCAGACGCAGTCGCCGCCGCGGGTTAGGGAACGACGGATTCACCACCTTGGGGGGGAAGGGAAGAGACGGAGGAGTGGATGTTTTGGAGCGTGTCAATCATTTGTTTTTTATACATCAGAGGATAAGACCGACTTCAAATGTTTTACTTTTGCTGACTGGTGGTGACCAATTAGTGAGAAAAAGGGAGAACGGTGTTTCAAGTAGGAGTTTGATTTAAAAAAAATTCGTACTGTACAAATACATTATTCTAACATTTTTTCAACAACCAGTTGGAAACATTAGGAATCGGAATTCATCAAAGAATATGAACATATTACATATCATTATATAGATTGGCACCACTATATCCGATATACATCATCTCTGTGTCTGCAAAGAGTCACTGTCATTTTAGATAAAAGCATCTTCTGACTAAATAGAAAAAGGTTCTGATGAACAGCTGAGTATTACTGAAATCGTTCCGTCGCTTTGCCATCTGTGTCACGTCAACTGTCAACGTTTCTTTGTAAATTGAAAACAATCAGTGTACAAAGAACGATGCAATGATTTATGAGCAAACGTTGGGAGCCTGGCTAGGGTTCAACATGGAGCAGTGAGGCTGTGGTGGTTAGATAGGTGTGTTCAGAGGATCCCGCTCCTTTGAAACCAGGGATTGGCATCATTGTTAACTCATCCCTACCCTGGCATCCAGTTCCTCAGGTTCCTCTGGCGTGGTGCAGGCTGTGTTGACGCTCCCGTTGCACTCCGTGGTGTTGATTAGCAGTGGGGAGTTGCCATTGGATGAGGTCACAGACAGCTTCTGATAGCAAGCACAGAGTTAGGGCGTGACCCATTGCTGCCATCTCATATATAAAATATAAAAACGAATATAAAAACGATATAAAAAGGTTTGGTGAACTCTTTTAAATATAACTATAACTATAAATATAACTACTTTTTTAAATAATTCCATGTCTTCCATTAGCTACATGATGGATTGTTAATTGTAGTATTAGAAAGGTTATGTTAAAGAATTAAAGAATTACAGGGGAGCTTGTAATTCTTGTGCAAGGGTGCACATGTGTTTGTGCTTTTGGAGGGGGTTCTCTCACCACTCCATTGATTCCGTTCTTGGCCGCGGGGCCCTTGGGGGGCACCAGCACCAGGTAAGTGTGGAGGCCCCTCTCCTTCAGGTAGTCACAGCGCTCGCCCCCGTTCCCTGGCTCCACCTCAAACTCCCCGCGGAGACACTCCATGGTGCTCTGAGAAATGTGCACTCGACTGGACCATGCACACACACACACACACACATATGTACACACACCCACGGGCACACACACGCACAGGCACACACAGGCACAAACACACACACGCACAGGCACACACACACAAACACAAACACAAAAACACACACACAAATTAGGATATTGATATAGAGTATATTGGTATATTGATATCATGATTATTTTTATGTCTTTTATTTTTATTTCTTATATCTAACAGCTGATTTACATAACCCTTACATAAGTTCCTGCATGTTGTGCTATAAATCCATAGACACTGATGTGGACCATATTATTATATGTATACTAGACTATCATCCAGTGCGTTGACGTGATTACCCTGGTATGCCCCCTGCCTCCATCTTGTTGGCCACGGTGACGTCAGTGGACCAGACGTCATACTGCCAGCGCTTCTGGCCCAGGACTCCCCCCAGGACTGTACCACTGTGCACGCCTACACGCATGTCCACGGCCGTTTGCGTCTTCTCACGCACATACCTGTGGGCAATTACAAGCAGCCATATAAGGCTTGTTTATCAAAGCATCTCTCCTACCTCACTCTTACTCCTATTTTCAAAGCAAACATACTCGCTCAACTGGCAAATCCAACAGTCTCCAACTTATTTACATTATAACTGGACTGTACTTCTCTAGGGTTGTGCAATGGCTATTTCAAAGCTGAGTATAGAAAAGGTTTCATACTTTTTCCCAATTTGTCTTCCTCTCGGGCATAGACTAACCCTTGAGTCAAACCTGAACATATTTCCATTTTTTTTTACTTACTTGACAGTTCTGGATAAACGTGTAAAATACTTGCTGGGTGTTGCTATATTATAATTTTTTAGCAAATTATAATATAATTTATGTAAATTATAATTTTACAGCAGCTTATAATATAAATAATGATATAATGATATGTAATGTGCTGGAAACACCAGTAAACAAATATCTACGCATGCCTCACAGGCATTACTCCAGCCCTTGAACAACAGATCACTATAGTTTGTTAAACCAACGGCATGCATCTCAGGCAGTAACATTCACCAATAAAAACAACGTCAAAAAAACATGCAAAAGATCTTCGCCTCTATGGAACCACAATCCGCCCCCCACAGAGAGGTGACTCACGAGATGGCTTCCACCATGGCCAGGCCCATCATGATGGAGCAGGCGGCGTGGTCCTCCCGGTAGTCAGGCAGACCACAGATACAGTAGTAGCAGTCCCCTAGGATCTTGATTCTCAGCTGGTGGTACTTCTACAAACCGAAAGACAGAGCAAATATATCACCCAACTATATAGAAACTGAAACTTATTTGCACATGAATATACAGCTAGATAGTAAATTGAAGAGTCCAAACAGACTGGGATATATCACCATCATCTCACCATGTTATTATGACAGTAGTTTTCAAACTGTATGTCGCAACCTGGTGTATATATATATACGGTTTATATATATGCATGTGTATATGCATCCGTTTCATTTGATCAATATTATGTTTGAAGACATAAAAAGGGGAATGCCGTCTTCATGCTGTCTACAATACAAATAGAGAAATGTAAATGCTTTCAATTTTTTCCGGTTACATATTTGGTCCAGAGCCAAATGTTCCTCCACAGTGACATAACAAATGTGTGCATGTACACACATTGCAACAGAACCATCATGTATTCATCTCTTGGTATGTTTGACAGTGCTCGTTATGCCGAGTCATTTGCACGCGTGCAGGCAAATTAGCATTAGAATGGGAGCGCGGCCATTAGAAGATGAGGGAACGCACCGCGGCCAGCTTGTCAAAGCGGGCAAACAGTTCGTTGAGCAGCTTGACCAGCTCATGGGCACTGCATGAGGACGACAGCTGGGTGAAGCCCACAATGTCCGCAAATAAAATACTAGAGAGAAAATAGTAGAGGGACAAGGAGGTTACAAAACATATTGAAAATCAGAGAGCTACATCTAGTGCTTTAGATACTACAAATATCAAATTGAACCCATTTGTCACATTCAGGTTACGTGTTGTTAACTACCTGAATAAAATAACCGTCTCATGTTAGTAATAATAACAATAACGTCATTCCCAGTTGACAGTGAAACAAAGCATTTCAAACTAGACACCAAATTTTGTTTTGATGATTTAGTTTAGATAGTTTAGATTTAGTTTAGATGGTTAATGTTAATTCATGTAGTACCTGACGTTCTCGTGTCTGTACATGTACATGGTGTTAAACTGCTGCATCTCCTTCTGGCTTGCTTCCTTCTTCATGTCCTGAAGCATCTCGTCTGCTATGTGCTTCGGGAGGATGGACAGCAGCAGCCGTTCCTATGGAGAGACACGGATGTGGGTCAATTTGATGACAGACGCATGTTACCACAAGGAAGTGTCTCGTAACCACCAGTGGCGTTGACGTATCAAGGTATACCTCCAATGCCTTTCAAAATGTAGGCCTTTCTGTAATCATGTTACCGGGCTCTGATTACATTAGGGGTTCATTTTGATGTAAAAACTGCGAGCCAGTTTAAATGACTTACAGCGAGGCCACACCACCTTGGTCAAAAGGCTTTTCAAGACATAGTGGAAGATCAATAGGCCAAAGGGTTCAACCTTACCCCGAAGAGGAGCAACAATAAATTAAGAGGATACATTGTGGACCACGTTTCACATGGCTCCTAGAGAGCATTGTTTATGCACTACTGACTGGCCTAAAACTGTCAGTCAGCACATCATAACAGCAGTACACCAGTACACCAAAAGACCTAGACCGGTTCCCATACATTAGCCTACATGTGTGGACAAGAAAATGGCATTTGCAAAAAAAGAAACCTGTCAGAGAGAGAGAGTGTGAGTAAAAAAGATAGAGAGAGAGGGAGAGAGAAACGGGTGAGCAAGTCAGCACTGTGATTACAGCTGACACCGTCTCAGGAGGTTGGTTGCCATGGCAACGTGCAGCGACCGGATGCTCCTTGATTGGCTGCCAGCCCCTCGTCTCCCAGCAGCCCATGCTTCTCCATTAGTATTCTGGGAGTTTCTCTCCCTCCTGGTCTTATCAGCTTTTTCCTCACTCCCCATCGCTCCCGCTCTGTCTCCCAGTCTCCCTCGCGCACACCTTTGCTCCCTCCTTCTCTCCTCCCACAATCCAGTGGTTTCTTTCCCCTTCAACCAACCCCCCCCCCCTTCACCTTCTTTTTTTGCCTTGCTTTCTATAGTGCCGGCCTGTTAGCCTGTTCCATAAATAGTAGCAATCCAGAATGCCCAATAGTCACAGCTGTGGTACGGAAGAAGGGGAGGGGGAAGAGAGGGAGGGAGGGAGGGAGGGAGGGGAGGGTGGCTTGCTGACACAGTGCTAACACAAACAGACATATGCCACACATACTAACACGCATGCACACACACACACTGTGTGTGCGTGTCCCTACGCACGTGCAGAAGCCGTACACCGCAACCACTATCCATCCATAAAACATGATATCAAACCCCTTCCATTTTCATCATATCAACGAACGTCGTTGCTGCACAAATATAATCCTCCTAAACCCCGGCATCTCACATTGAAACAACAACAGAAGCGTAGACCTTCAATTATAGAATATACAGCAGATCCCTACCTGTTGCTGGCTTTGCTCCTCCAGGTTGAGTTTGACTTCCAGGGACTGTCTGGCCTCCAGAAAGGCCTTGCGGTGCTTGCGGTCAGCCATGTAGTAGGACATAACCCCCACGGTGATGGCACATACATAGATCACAATGTTGGCCAGGAGCTTGAGAACAGAACATGACATATAGATTAGGGCTCTTTGTTGAACAAAGCGTATATACACATTATTCACACAGTATTTACACAGCATAAATGCTCATTATGAGCCGGGATGCATATAGGCTTAATGTCATAATGTCATCAAAACATGACATTAATAAGACATAATGGAGGTTGGATGTTTATATAACCATCATATTGTTATAATAACATCCTCTACTCATAGAGCACAGCTTCATGTAGGTGTGGTTGACATTTTGGTGAGAGGGATTTACAACAGACTGGCAACAGCACAGGCACACACTGTCTGCAAGGAGGAAACAGTCCAGTTCTCTGTGTCAAATAAGTACACATCCCGTGGCAGTCGACAAACCACACATTGTGTCTCCAGGACTTCTGCTTTATGGTAGTAACACAACCACAAGCAGCAGGCCTAACAATTCAAATCTATTTAAGCAAAAAGGTTCTTGCCAGATCGATATGAAAGCAAATTCAAAAGAGGGTTTATCACAAACACAGAATGCCGGTTGCTTCAATAGGTGAGATAATAATTAGAGTCATGTTAAAATATAAAAATAAATTTGTGGGCCCTGACAAAGATGAGGCCTCACTCGCCGTAACTTAAAACTGGAGCTGACGCTTGTCATTCTAGCCATTTTCTCCACGTCACCAACAGCACCCATTCCCTGAGTGTCCTCTACACCGCCGCTTCGCATAACCCCCCCCCCCCACACACACACACACACACGCCTCTGTCATTTCCTTTCACTCCACAATAATGCAGCCTCCATCTCACCTCATCTCGGCTCGACGCCACCCAAACCTCCTCCTCCTCCTCCACATCATCATCATCATCATCATCATCATCATCAGCAACATTACTGGTGCCAATCAATAATTTCCGTAGTTTTTTTTTCCTGATAATGTCACATTTCTGGAAGGATTTATAGAATTATATTATAGAGTATCTCGGTATAATAATCTTCCTTTAGTCTTTAACTGAACCGAGCCAGCCCCCCCACCCTCCGTTCTCACCTGTCGACCCAGGGCGGCCCCTTGTATGTCTTCCTGCTGCTGCTGTGCGATGGTGACCCCCAGCACCAGCGTGTGGACCCCGCAGGACACGGACGTGATCAGCACGATGGGCGTGAGTCTCAGGGGCAGCGTGAGAAAGAAGGAGAAGCTGAAGAAGGCCTGCCAGCCCACCGTGTCGCTGGCCTGGTGGAAGCGGGAGTAGTTCAGCCCCAGGTAGCAGAAGATCTGCGCCCCGATGAGCACCCACAGGGCGTACGGGACCACCCTGCGGGAGATGCGGTCGGGCAGCAGGCCGTACCGGCACAGCAGGTAGAGGACCACGTCGGCCGCCAGCCCCACGGACGCCACCACCACCGAGGCCAGCTTGTCCCCGGTGTACACCACCGCGCACATGACGATGACGTAGCTGTCGAAGAGGGCCGCGAACACCACCAGCACCAGAAGGGTCTCGTGTCTCTGCCGCCGGAAGTAGGTCTGGTAGAGGTTCTCCAGGGACTCCGGAGCGAAGGTGAGCCGCATGAAGCGCGGCAGGCAGAGGCAGCACCCGGAGCTCCGCACCGTCACCTCGTGAGCGCGCCCCACCGCCTGGCCCGGGTCGGAGGGTAGGGTGACCGAGCAGTCGGCGGAATACTCGGCCGAGTACTCGGGCTCCGAGAAGGCCCGGTTGCGAGGCATGGTCACCGTTTTGCCTCGCCCTCTTGTTTTCCCTTGAATGGTACCCAGTGAGCCCGTCTTGTGTTCTACAGCAGATTAGAATACCGCTGTTAAGTTCAGATGTCCCTGTCTTGTGCACTACGGTCTGGTTTTTTCTCTTAATCCCATTGTCCGGACACCGTTTTGCCCTGAGATGCCATTCATGGCGGCATGAATAACCTGTAGTGTCTTGATTGTCAGGCCCAGTTTGCCTTTGGGATCAGCCTACATCGCTATGCACATTGTGACCACCAGTTTGACTCACTACTCAGTATTCTGTCACCTACACTGATGAAGGCAGCCTACTTTTGGCAAATCCAGTAAAGTCAATAGGGCAGGTCTTTCACCTTTCAACTGCTTTTTGATTACATTTTCCACCAGCAGCTCTATTCATATGTTGTAGTGTGGATGTGTGTCTCATGGCAGCGTCAGTAATTAATATCCCTCGCTGGGTATTAATACAAAAATAATTTTGTTTTCATGACCTCTTCTCTCTCCGTCGTTCCGCTGTAGTGGAGCGCTGTGGTCATTTTGGGCATCCATTGTCACACCTCACATGGCCTAAATAAAAAGGACAGATACAATGGTAGAGTCAAACCTTTCTTAAAACGAATAATCAACATATGTTTAGTTTAGAGATATGCAGAGCTCGGATTGTCTCGTTCTAATATATGGTATTATAAACTGAAGAAATAAGCTGTATTCTTCTCTTGGCCTATTAGTACCAATAGGAAATAAAGCCCCAATTCGAGTGGTTGCTCATGACCATCTGCCCAGGCTACATGTTGCGCTCTATGAAATGATAACTAGACATGTCTAAGGTGGTTGTCATTAATGTATAACCATTGTGTCAGAAAATATTTACGCAAAACTGGTAACCATATAGGCTATTATTCCGCTTACGCCATTGAGGGGACAGAGCTAAATCCACCTTGCCATATGTCTATTAATCAAACAAATCTGCCCAAATGGCTGATTATTCACCGCCTATGTCCACCATAATCGCCACTGTGTTAAATAGAATGGCTAGAATGGCTCAACAGGATTCGTGTCTTATATTTCCAATTGCTGACATTACGTTTGCATCCATTCTCTAATGTGTTCTTGTCGCTGCCTGTAAAGTAGGATTTGATAGCATCTACCAGATGCTGTGAAAACCATCTGCATAGTGTTGCATCCCCTACCGTATACAAAGCCTCTTTGCGTCTGCTTTAGTCAATCCCGTAAAAATGAAATAGATGTCATCAAAATGCGTAAGCAGCTTGGATATCCCACTGAAATACGCACAGGAACCAGCAAATAACTCGATACGCGGCGTACTGCTGGCTATCGCCGATAGGTTTTTCCCATGCTTTGCTTTTTCCCTTGCCTCTCTCTCTCTCTCTCTCTCTCTCTCTCTCTCTCTCTCTCTCTCTCTCTCTCTCTCTCTCTCTCTCTCTCT
>JAOPJO010000008.1:13429846-13442774 GCA_027123675.1 Molva macrophthalma | reverse complement strand
TCTCTCTCTCTATCTCTCTCTCTCTCTCTCTCTCTCTCTCTCTCTCTCTCTCTCTCTCTCTCTCTCTCTCTCTCTCCTATCCTCGTTCCCTTCATCTCACGACGGAAAGCCTGGAACGGAAGGCTCCAAATGAGCGTTATTGACGCGAGAGAGGGCGGGACTTTCAGTTTCATGGGTTTAGCTGCGAGAGGTGGGAGAGAATGATAGTGGATATGCGTTTCCATAAAATATTTCGGATATTGCTTTGTCACATTTTTCGACAAAACTCCATATTTATTCTCCTTGTCGTTGTTGTTGTTGTTTTTGTTGATATTGTTGTTATTTTTGTAATGTTTTTATTCTTCTCGCTCGGGACTTTTAAAAGGTGGGGTACACATATCATCGGAAGTAAGATACCGGAAATAGCGTAGCGGTAGACCGGATTAACGCTACAATTCAGGATCCTCTCTCAGCTTATCTCTTTCCTCAGAAGACATGGAACACCTACCTCTCTCTCCCCCAAAACACGCCCCTGAATCCCCCCAATCCTGTCTTCACATTGCATATGATAATAGCAAAAGGTTTGCTTGACTCACCAAAGTCAAGTGGGCGAATTATAATAGGATTATTTGTAAACATCACCAGGGTGATGGGTAAACATGGTTGCAATGACAATGGACACAACTGCACAACCCTACATCTCTGTTCATAATGACGTGACGAAAACACCCATGCTATTCCAAGGATGAATCTATGTCGGTGTTTCCTTGATAGGCATTTGTCATTTTAAAAACTATAAGCAAATGTAATTGTTAAATTAAGAAGATCTCTGCTCTCTCCAGTATGTTTGCCTATATCTGTCGGGACGGGAGAGTGTAAAAGCTTTTGGAAAGGACATGTTGTGTTTACTGAGCACTGCTAAGCCCGTCCCAGAGTGGCTATCGGGCCTTCTCTCCATGAAAGCTCAGAGTGCAGTTCTTCATTGAATCTCAAATCAATATCCAGACCGGTGGCCAACAGAACACAATTCGTTGACATAATCTCTCAAAATCAATGTCTTTAATGAACCTTCAACAATTTGTCTATTCTGTATCTGGCTGTGTGTCAAATCCAAATTACGTTTGGGATTTGTGTTTACTTCCAGCTTAGTTCAGTTAACAGTTCAGTTAGGTAAATAGTTTGTTCGTTGTTAGAGCTACAGTTTAACATTCCTGCACGGTTTATGTTCATGTTGCATAACAGTTTTCCATTTGTATATAATAAATACATAAATACATATATATAAAGAATATGATATGTGGCCCTATTGTACTGGCCCCATGACTCTGGCCCGAGGCATGTCTTTGAAGTTACGTCGAGGGAAGTCGCTGACGTCGCTGTTTTGACTGACGCGATTACGTCAACCACGCTGCTGACGTGTAGGTAGGAGGTGGCTTCCAGATTGGGATTCAGCAGCTAGCTAGCTGTCAGCTTGTCTCTTTGTTTATTCTTTCGTTTGACACTTTGCAATGGAATTATCATCTCTCATACTACTGAGCTGATGAAGTAAGAGCAGAAGAAAAGTCCGAGATATTGCACAGGTACTGAATTTACAATCATGTCGCTAAGAGGTGCTAGTCGGCTAGCAGAAGCTCCTAGCTAGCAGGTAGCTCCTAGCTGGCAGGAAGCCCATAGCTGGCAGGTAGCTCCTAGTTAGCAGGTAGCTCCTAGCTAGTATGTAGCTGTTAGGTAGCAGGTAGCTCCTAGCTAGCAGGTTGCTCCTAGTTTGCATGTATCTCCTAGCTAACAGGACGCTCCTAGCAAGTAGGTAGCTCCTAGCCATTGTAGCTGGCTTGGGTTGCGTTAACAATTACGTTAACAATTAATTATCAGCAATCAATTATCCACCCAAAACATTTATATACATCCATGGTGGCATGTAATAATGCTACCATGTACACAGCAGGTTAAGCCTTATGTCTTTAAACAGTACAACTGAATACAGTCAAGCCTACTAAAGACCTCTTGGATGATATTATTTAGTGTACTGCTATACTATTATTTAGTATTGCAGTACACTAAATAATATCATCCAAGAGGTCTTTAGTAACACAATGGTTAAGTAATATAATAAAGAGAGCTTTAGTAATACAGGTTGAATAATATAATGAAGAGGGCTTTAGTAACACACAAGGTTAAAGCCACGCAAGGCCCTTAAGAAGTACAGCCTAACCAGGAAGGAACCTATAATAATGATGTTTATGCAGTAGTTGTGACGTGAGTTCAATGTTTTTAGACCATATGTAGTTATGATCATGTGATTATGGAATTAATGGTCTATCACATCCTGATTTCCAAAGGTTTTTGTTGGTCTTCACGTTTTATGAAGAACTCTCCATTACCAACATCACAACTATGGGGAGACGGAAGGTGCCAGATCTGTACAGAGCCCCATTCCCCCTCTACACCGTCAAGGTGGACCCCAAGTCAGGCCTGGTGATCACTGCAGGTGGAGGTGGGGCATCCAAAACTGGCATTAAGAATGCAGTGGTAAGCAAATATGTGTTCTGCCTATATGACATTTAAGGAGGAGCAAAAGCAAATAACGTCTATTACTCAATAAGTCATTTTTACAAAGAACACAACCTTGACATACTTATGTATTTACACACATAAGTACACATGATGCTGCATACATACAGTAGGTATGATTTCTATATTGCACAGTTCTATAGTCAAATATTGTAGAATGTCTGCTAAGTCGGAAGTTCAACGACCATAACTTTGTGCTCTCTGTTGTAGCATTTTCTTGGCTTGCAGTTGGTGGGAGAGCACCAGTACAGTGCCACTCTGCTGCACGCTCATGACACAGACACGCGCGCAACAATGAACATGGCGATCGCCGATGGCGTTATCGCCGCGGGGCAGGATGGCAGTTGTAGCATGATGCGATTTAAACAACGCCAGTCAAATGAGGGACGAAAAGTATCTTCCAGTGAAGGTAGGGATGGATCGTGACAGCGATGAGCCCGATCGTAAACAAAATAAAAACATATAGGTTAAAAGAAACCGTAACAATGGTATTAAGCAAGCAGAATAGTGTAGTGCAATGTGTGGATACCTAAACCCCCATCTGCTCCTTAATGTCTCTTAATGTCCTTAAAGACACTCTGTAATTCTTTATTTGTTGTTTGTGCACACTTCATGTGAATTGTTGTGCTGTTTTATCTTGGCCAAAACACCTTTTTGAAAAATGGATTTTTCTATCTCAAAAGGCTCTCCTGGTAAAATAAAGTTCAAATAACAGAACTGAGTTTGTGTTCAGCAGCGGCCCCCAGTGAGCAGCAGGGGAAGGCCCGGCGACGAACGGGAAAAGGCGGCCCAGCGGCTAAAGATGGAGCAGAAGAGGCAGGGGGCATGGGCGCGTCCGACACTACGGACGAGACCATGCAGATCTCTGTGGAAACCGTCGGGGAAGTGCAGTCGGACCTCAACCCTCTGGACCCGCTGCAAAAGGTGGTGAGGTTCAGCTCGGACCTGAGCCTGCTCATGACGGGGGGCACAGATGGCCACATCCGGGTTTGGGAGGTAGGCTTCAGCGAGCGGTGTGTGATGGGACAACATCTCTGCTACTGGTCCCAATCTTGATCATTTGACCCCTGTTCTCCCTCTCCTCTTCCAGTATCCCTCTTTGAAGAAGAAGTTTGACTTCAAAGCACATGAAGGAGAAATTGAAGACTTGGACTTGGGTCCCGGGAATGAGGTGACACACTTTTTACCGTCGCCCTTCCCTCTGGATAGCACTACAGAATATGCATGATTCTGAAAATAGGCTAAACGTGTAAACATATGTGTTGTGTTGCTTGTCAGCACCTCGTCAGCGTTGGCAGGGACTTTGTGTGCAGCGTGTGGAGCGGTAATCAGCTGGCCATGGGTCTCCGGTGGCAAGACACCATGCCTCAGGTGGCCGACAAGGCGTATCGCTACATGGCCTGCAGGTAACGACACATGATGTAATATCAAGTGGCACACCCCTAATCCACTTTGTTGAATAACACTTTATTGTTGATTGATTCCATGATCTCCATGATTTTAACTATCCCCTTCAGGTTTGGCAGGGTAGAGGACCAACCTGCTGCCCTACGGCTGTATACGGTTCAGATCCCCCACAAACGAGACCGGAAGCCTCCCCCTTGCTATCTCACCAAGTGGGACGGCAAGAGCTTCCTGCCCATGCTGACGGCAGTCTGTGGCACTGAGGTCATCTCGAGCATGGCTGTCAGGTGAGGGCCGCCCATGTGCTTGCATTAGAACAATGTTATTGTCTTTATATGTGATTGTATAAGTTGAGCGCTGGTTAGATTGCGAAACTGACTTAAAGGGTAAGTAAAGCCCAAATTCACTTTCCTCAGTTGCACGTGTCAAGTGTTTGAACAGTTTTTTGTGAACAAAACCTTTCTATAACGACTGTCACTACTGCTCAGATCGCATGTTTGGAAACTCATTGGTGGACAAAATGATTACTGAATGTTATTTTCTACTGTCTGCTTTGTTCGTTTCAAAGTGACTCTGGAACATTCATCGGCCTGGGAACTGTGACAGGATCTGTAGCGATCTACATTGCGTTCTCCCTACGGGTAACAAGCAAAAATGGACTGTCAGCACCCTTCAATTTTAGAATGTGAGTAGACTTTGCGACTTCATGCTGCTGTCCTTCTCTCTGTGTAGAAGCTGTACTACGTAGAGGAGTCCCACGGAATCGTGGTGACAGACGTAGCATTCCTGCCCAACACGTTGAAGGGAAACGCCCTCAAAGGCAGCAACCACGAAGCGGCCATGTTGAGCGTAGCCGTTGACAGCAGGTGTCAGCTGCATGCCGTCCGCAACAGAAGTAAGCATTTAGCGACAAACGTCAATCATAAAAGACCATGCTTTGGACTCCTACAATAACTTCCCCTTTACTCTCCCCTCTTTCTTCCTCCTTTCTTTGTGTCTTGGTAGGATCCTTCCCCATATGGCTGGTGCTGGGTTTCTGCGGCGTGATGGTGGTGGCGGTGATTCTGCTGCTGCAGTCGCTCTTCCCTGGCTTTATGTGAATCCATCTGAGCTCAATGAGAGCTGGCAAGCCTCGGGGGACCGTCGTCGGAAATCACTGAACCCTCCGTTGGGTCGGCACAGCCGGGGGAGAGGGGGCTGTGCGTCGTCCTCCTCCCTGCCTCCCAGTGGGGTGGGGGGGAATCACAACTACCATGGGACTCGTTTTTTAATTTGACATCTGCTGCTCCCCCACCGCAAAACATCTCAAAGCCTAACGACAACTCTTGAAGATGCTTTTAAAAGCCCATGACGTCACCGCCTCCCACTGTGCCGTGGGTCTCATCTCATGACTTGTCCTCCTCCTCCTTTGTGAAAGACTCTTGTATTTGTATTGGTTAGAAGCTTGATTCAATTTTTATTTTCTTTTTGGAGAGGGGTGGGGGCTCGTGGTGCGGGGGGGGGGTCCCGCTTCCAGTCATTTATAATTAATGTGCAGATTTGGGCATTTTTAAATAAGATATTTAAAGAATGATGTAAAGATATATAAATATACTTGAAAATAGTTTCATGCGTCTTCTCTTTTTTCTTTCACATGCACTTAGTGGAGTGCAACAATACCATCCGTTTTCGACATTGCATAGCTCTTTAATTATTAATCTTCATTTCAAATGTATCCACTAGTGGGCAGCGTAGACCCTTCATTTGTTAGTGACTGGAAAATGATTAGCTCTCAATGGCTTAGCAATACAAATGGTTTAGGCCCACACAAATAATGATGCAATAGTGTAAATAAATGTGCATGTAATGCTGGGAGTGATTAGGATTACTAACTGTAGAAAGCCTCCACAGTCTTATGTACCTTTGTACAATTGCCAATGTGAAAGAGAAAAGAAGGGCATAATGATCTAAAGCTTTATTTTACAGTTTATAAACTTCCCAAACTTCATGTATCATGTGGTCTACAGATGAAGTAAGATTCATTTATATTGTGAAAAACATGGTTAAATGTTATGAAAAAAAAGAAAAGAAATTGGGGTCCTTCAATTGCATAGAGCTGATCACAATAAAATATATTATGGTTAAATTTGAACCATTACTCAATTATTTCAGACAATGCTATAATGTAGATACATTTTTACATTTAACATTGGACACATTTTGTGTATGGTCCTAAATGTAATCTAATAATGTAAAATTTGTTTTGAGACTAGTCTAAATGTGAGAGTAAGCTATATTGTTTATATATGAAACTCTGAATAGTGTGTAGTCCTTCTGATCCTCTTACCATCCATTTTCCCAGTTCAAAACAAGCAGATGTACTTTTGCACACACCACCACCAATACAGAGCACTCATAGTTCTCTTGACGGATTTATTTCCAGTAGGTGGCACCATATGGCTGGTGAATGGTGGAGGCATACACAGGATGGAAGTTCCTGTTGATTTAACCTACATTGTGTTCATCTCAAGCCCAGAGACAGGCCTCCAAAGTCACGGGGTATAGGATAACTGTTTGTCCCAGATTCCCCTAGTCTATGGATGAGGGGTGTGAAATGGTATCAGTTTTTATGAATTTAATTTATTAATTCATTAAAAGCCCAAATCAAATACCGGCCACCATTGCTGCACTTTGTTTTCACATGGATCACATACAAGATGACGTTATGGAAGCCTAGCAGCCACGTGTACACAGAGCCCCCCATCCATCCATCCAAACACACAAGCTCATTCTTTTCACCAAATGGTGAACCAGAATTCAGACACTGTCCAAATACAACCCCCCCCCACCCCTATCCCTTTCCAAGGCCCAGACAGTCGCCCCCCACCCCCCTCTCTGTCAGCAGTGGGCAAGAAACCCGACACCCGCCTCACCTACATTAAAGGTCCAACAGGAAGTGAAGTCGAACAGGAAGTGCGGAGTCCCCAGACACGCTAGTGTCTCAGAATCCACTAAAGAGGAACAAATACAGACTTTTATTTTTCGTGTTGAGTTGAACCCTCTGACATTGCACATACCCTCCACTGTCTCAGAGCCTTGGGAAACTAACTGATGAAGTGGAAACATTTCACCCAGACGGGGTGAGGAATGGCAGAAGCGGCCCAGTCACTTAGGTATGGGCATACATTATCTCCACCAAACCCACCCACTTTGTCTGTGTAGAGAAAGTAATACGGATGGATGGTTCAAACTCGCTTTAATGAGCGTCCAAGTGTTTTAGAATGCATGCCTAGGCCCCTGGCTACTTATCTTGGAAAGCGTTCACTGATTAGGACTGTTGTGGTGCGATTGGAGTGTGAGTAGCTACGATTCCCCTGTGGGTTAATGTATAGTTGACAAAGGCCTAAATGGGTTTGAACACTATCAGTCTTTTCTATTTCTATTTCTATTCTAATGTTTAAAGAATGTTTCGGTTTGATTGCACGTATTATTCTTATAATACGTGATGTTAAAAAGTTATCAATTAACCAAATGTGAGGCCGTTTGCGTTGTCTTTGGCTCTTCTTGCCTTGGGCTCCTCTTGCCTTGGGTATGAAAACCCCAGTTGCCGAGCTGAACAGTTATTCAGCGGCCCAGTCGGATAGTTAGCGCTGAACGGTTGAACAGGTTTCAAAGGTGTGAGATAGAAAGCATAAAGCTTGCATGTTTCCACTATAAAGGCAGGCTCCACTGATTGCCTCTTCACATGCCCTGGAGATCAAGCGTTTCAAATTAAAGTGAAAAAAAAAACTACAAACGTTCTCTATGATCCAAAAACTTTTCCCGGGGGTCAAAAGCCCATAAAACGCCAAATGACTAATAAATCCAGCACCGTTAAGCGAGCATCAAGGGTAATGCAAAACAGACAAACGGGGCAAACATTACTTTTCCTTTGTCAGTGAGGCCAGCCGCTAGGGCACCGAAGAACAGTAATACTTAAGATACTAGGCAACAGCTATAAAAGCATTTATATATTTTGTGAATGAGTACATAATTAAAGGGTAAATGTACTGCATTTATATAGCGTTTTCAGACCTCTGGCCAAAGCACTTTTATTATTGTTGCCTCCCATTCACCCATTCATACACACATTATTTTTTTAAGTTTTATTCAATGATAATAAACAGCAAATAGTAGGCTATCGGTTAGGCATTTCAAGACATAAGAGGAACCACTTGCCTGCTGTGTGGTGTGGGTCCTATAATGTTGATGGAACACATTATCACTTCAACATGTCTCTCCGTTCTCAATAACCTTCCCGCTGCCTCCTAACACACTCCTGTCGGCTTCACGCTGAAACCTGCAGATAAAAACACTGAAGCGCTTCAGTTTTTTTCTGCACTCAACTTTTCTGCACTCAACACTCAACTTCACTTTTTGGTATAATGCAGAGAATGATATAGAGATGTATAAAGGTTTAAGCGTTAACTAATATTGGCAACATAGCAGCTATAGAATAACATAAAATCGTACATTGTTTCTTTCACTTAACGGGTGTTTCATTACACCCGCTGACCATCACTTTGTGACGCAAACACACAATATTCTTTTTTTTAATTAAATTGTTACGGGAAAATAAAAAAGAGAGGTTCCCTGAAAATAGCCTCAACGTGTGTGGGGGGGCCAAAACTGCCGGGGGGGCCCCCTAATCTGGAATGATTCACCCCTTATGTCTGGAGGGAGGAGGGTGAGTCATTTTTCATAGATTATTTTTAAATGGGGGGCCTCATCATCCCACCCCCTCCCAACTGGCTGCCACCCTGCCACCCTTCTCTGGCTCTTCTCATCCAGCCATTGTGAACGCACTGCCAACCCATCTCCCTAACCCCTGGGTGGTGCACCCTTCCCGACCGCGAGCCCGCCTGGGACACATTACTAGACACACACACACAATATATATTTATATATATATATATTTACACACGTACGCGTCACACAAATACATAGCCGGCCACGCTTGTGAGGCGGAAATGCCTGAGGCCAGGGTGGTCCATCCGTTGACACATCACAGGATAAGGGACAAAGAAGTGGCTGAAGTTTCACTTTCTTCATGCTGTCCCCAGTGCTGATGACATAAGGATTGTTTTTTTCATGGGATATTTTGGGGAAATGTAATTGAGTTATATTACCCTGTGTTCTATGACCCTGTATTAACTTCAACTTTCAGCTTCAACTTTATTTGTCCCCAGAGCAGGGCAATTTGTTTTGTTGCAAGACATAGAAATAATACAGACATAGATACAAGACTTAAAGACACAAAAAGTTGATTGGTTGAGCGCGTGGTTGAAGGCCTGGTCGAACGCGTGCTTGAAGGCGTGGTCGAACACGCGCTTGAAGGCGTGGTCGAACGCGTGCTTGAAGGCATGGTTGAACGCCTGGCTGAACCGTGGTTGACGGCGGGGTTGAAGCGTGGTTGAAGGTGTGGTTGAAAGTGTGGTTGAAGGCGTGGTTGAAAGTGTGGTTGAAGGCGTAGTTGAAAGTGTGATTGAAGGCATGGTTTGAAAGTGTGGTTGAATGCGTGGTTGAAGGCGTGGTTGAAGGCATGGTTGAAAGTGTGATTGAAGGCGTGGTTTGAAAGTGTGGTTGAAGGCGTGGTTGAAGGCGTGGTTGAAAGTGTAATTGGAGGCATGTTGAAAGTGTGGTTGAAGGCGTGGTTGAAGGCGTGGTTGAGAGTGTGATTGAAGGCGTGGTTGAAGGCGTGGTTGAAGGCGTGGTTGAAAGTGTGATTGAAGGCGTGGTTTGAAAGTGTGGTTGAAGGCATGGTTGAAAGTGTAATTGGAGGCATGTTGAAAGTGTGGTTGAAGGCGGCGTGGTTGAAGGCGTGGTTGAGAGTGTGATTGAAGGCGTGGTTGAAGGCGTGGTTGAGAGTGTGATTGAAGGCGTGGTTGGGAGTGTGATTGAAGGCGTGGTTGAAGGTGTGGTTGAGAGTGTGATTGAAGGTGTGGTTGAAGGCGTGGTTGAAGGTGTGGTTGAGAGTGTGATTGAAGGTGTGGTTGAAGGCGTGGTAGAAGGCGTGGTTGAGAGTGTGATTGAAGGCGTGGTTGAAAGTGTGATTGAAGGCGTGGTTTGAAAGTGTGGTTGAAGGCGTGGTTGAAGGCGTGGTTGAGAGTGTGATTGAAGTCATGGTTGAAGGCGTGGTTAAGAGTGTGATTGAAGGCGTGGTTGAGAGTGTGATTGAAGGCGGGGTTGAGAGTGTGATTGAAGGCGGGGTTGAGAGTGTGATTGAAGGCGTAGTTGAAGGCGTGGTAGAAGGCGTGGTTGAGAGTGTGATTGAAGGTGTGGTTGAAGGTGTGGTTGAGAGTGTGGTTGAGAGTGTGATTGAAGGCGGGGTTGAGAGTGTGATTGAAAGCGTAGTTGAGAGTGTGATTGAAGGCGTGGTTGAGAGTGTGATTGAAGGCGTAGTTGAAGGCATGGTAGAAGGCGTGGTTGAGAGTGTGATTGAAGGCGTGGTTGAAGGCGTGGTTGAGAGTGTGGTTGAGAGTGTGATTGAAGGCGTGGTTGGAGGGGTGGTTGAAGGCGTTGTTGAGAGTGTGATTGAAGGCATGGTAGAAGGCGTGGTTGAAAGTGTGATTCAAGGCGTGGTTGAAGGCATGGCTGAAGGCGTGGTAGAAGGCGTGGTTGAGAGTGTGATTGAAGGCGTGGTTGAGAGTGTGATTGAAGGCATTGTTGAAGGCGTGGTTGAGAGTGTGATTGAAGGCGTGGTTGAAGGCGTGGTAGAAGGCGTGGTTGAGAGTGTGATTGAAGGCGTGGTTGAAGGCGTGGTTGAAAGCCTGGTTGAAAGCTTGCACAGGGCAGCAATTCCAATGGATCGCTGCCACTATTCTCTAAAATAAATCACTTTGCTGACAACTAAGCCTACCATTGAAACTACAAAACTCAAACACACCCACAAGCAGGAATTGGCATATTCCATATCATATGATAGGTGAATACCATAACAATGTGATATGTGATGAGGCACTTTGTGGGTCAAACATTTCTTTAATTTCAGTTTTCATTTTCATTACCCTCTGTATGAACTTGGTTGTGGCCTGGCCACAATGAGCTGCCACTGAGTAACATGGTGCCAGCAAGAAAGCCCTGTCTCCCATCCCACACACACACACACACACCCACACACACACACACACACACACACACACACGAGAATCTAGGAGGCCCCTTCACTAGACTGACGTCAGACACCCAGAGCTTTGGCTCAGGGCTTGAGTGAGTGGGAGAGTTGTCACACACAGCTAAAAATGGACACAGCCATGTATGTAAACACGCCCCAATCCAACCAGAGGACCACACAAACAAGGGAGGGGTGAATTAACTTAGCTTGAGCCGTTTCCCTACAAAAGTCACATTATATTTTAGATTAGGTCAAAAAAACGTGTTTCATATATACTCGTTTTGCCAGCTGTAATTATGACGCAGGGATGGAAGGGACTGGACTATGTATAGGTGCCCGTGTTTGTGTTTGTGTCGGGAGTTATGAACGTCAAATAGCGTATTGTCTCATCTGCCTGACTCAAAACTCTGCTTTTGTTCTGACCCACAAGAGAGGCTGGATTTTTTTAGTCGTCTTGCGTAAAAGTCCCGCTTTTATATAATTCTGTCTTTTTCTGTCTGTCTGGAAATAATGTCTTGGCTTCCTGTCTTACATTACCCACTCTGCTGGCCACGGTGGCCGAGGGGCAGACTCCAATAAAGAGGGGGACAGAGAGAAGGGGGCGACAGAGGGAAGGGGGGGTTTCTGGAGCATAACTCTCAATTTTGTCTTCTATTTCAGTCGTCAATCAGAATACAATCAACTGATTCGGCATCTCCTAGTCTCCCTTTCTCCTCTCTCTCTCTGTCTCTCTCACACACCCACACACGCGCACACACACACACACACACATACACACACACGCAGTGGTCTAGTCAGCATGGTGTGTGTGTGTGTGTGTGTTTGAGCCCCAGTTAAGAGCATAACACATTATGGGAGTCTTACTCTACACACGGCCAGTGTGTGTGTGTGTGTGTCTGGTGTTGTGTGTATGTGTGTATGTGTTTGTGTGTGTGTGTGTGTGTGTGTGGGGGGGGTAATCAGATAATCAAATCTGAAGTCAAAACATGAAACGGCGCTCATGGTTTGGTTTTTCTGACAAGAGGTAATTACAGTGAAGACGATGAATACCGTGGAAACACAATGTCCCTCTGTCTGTCCGTCTGTCTGCGTCTATACCGTTCTTTTTTCCTCTCCTCCTCCACTCTCCAACTATCTGCGGGTGTGCTGAACTCACCCCTCCACCCGCACAGTGGTGAGTTAGCCCCGCTGCGACCAGACGCTGGGGAAAATAATACTCCGGCAGACCAACGTCTTCATCACAGACCACTTACGTCACTGGCAAGCAGGTCCCACACAAACCCAACTTTTCTTCCTTTTTTTACATATGTATTTTTGCGTCTTCAATTGTCAACATTAGGAGGGAGACGTATGACTGGCCTGGTGGTTAGTTCCTGGGGTCTTCCACAGACCGGGATCAGACACACTGTCTGCCCCGATGACTTACCGTCGTGATGGAGATGCGTCGGTACCACT
This sequence comes from Molva macrophthalma, assembly GCA_027123675.1. Taxonomy (NCBI): domain Eukaryota; kingdom Metazoa; phylum Chordata; class Actinopteri; order Gadiformes; family Lotidae; genus Molva; species Molva macrophthalma. The sequence goes on along the minus strand of JAOPJO010000008.1, from coordinate 13,430,233 downwards.
GAGCCGGGGATGTGTGGCATATTTCGCACATATACGACTGTAAACCGCTCCCTACTAACCACACACACACACACATACACTCACACACACACCGCATACTTTGGCACACACACACATGCACACACACACACACAAATAAAGACACCCACACACCCACACACACACAAGAATAAAGGCACATGTATTAAGACACACCGAGTAACACCATGACACACACACACACACACACACATGCGCCCGCAAAGAAACAACACAAAGACACACAGACACACAAACACAGAAAAAGGCACAGACATCAAGACACACCAAGACACAAAAATACACACACACACACACACACACACACACACACACACACACACACACACACACACACACACACACACA
>JAOPJO010000008.1:13339489-13351649 GCA_027123675.1 Molva macrophthalma | reverse complement strand
CTAAATCACTTGTTGTTGTTTCTATTAATATTTAATAACATACTCACGTCCTCGTTGTGTTGTGGCGCGTGTTGGGGTTTTTTTTGTTTTTTGGCGGGGGGGGGGGGGGGGCCCCCCCGATCATTGGTGTCCAGCGATGATAAATCGTATGTTATGGCAGTCTGTCGCTCGCTCGCCCCAAACACCTGCTCACCACAAACCTCTGCGACAACAAACTTGGAGAAGTGATGTACTTCCGAAGAGCCATGCACCTGTGCAGGCTGCATGAGACCGGCAGAAGCACCTGTGTTGAGAGCTTGCGACGGTGGCCATCTGTGCTGCTGATGATGTGATCTGCTGGGGGGCTATATGTTCCTGTTTGGTCACAGGTACACATTAAGGTGACCCAGGGAGAGCAGATTTAAAGTGAATAGCTAGGATTGGAAGGAGTGACAGAAGAGAGAAGGAAGGGCAGATGAGAAGCATCTTAGCTTCAAGTTAGAAGTGTGTCAAAAGAGACGAGAAGGCTGCTGGAATTCCAGAGAGGGGGGTTGGGGTTCACTGGCGTTTCCATGACACTGACAAGCGCTGCTGCTACAAGGTACAGCAGATCCAGAGATGGGCCTTCGTTTTGCGTGGGATCAGAAAGGTTCCGGGCAAATCGTTTCACTCAGCAGTGTGGCAACTAGGCCCCTAGCCATGAAGCAGTGGGGGGCGTGAGCAAACGACAGAGAGAGAAGAGTCAGCCGCTCTCGGGTCATCAGCTGAATCTGATCTGGACTCAGTCTCAGGAAGAACAGTCAGATGCGGAGACCCCATCTTAACAGTAACTAAAGCGACTAATGGACTATAGATTGCAAAACATGTACACTCAAGTGAGACAGAGTAGATAGGGAACACAGTTGAAGTCCAACTGGCTGTTTATTCAAACGTTATTACAAAAACATTGTATGTACAGGAATAAAATAGGACACGGATGTAGCGCAGGTCATACAGCTCCAAGAATGAGACGGTCAAGTTATGTCGCCTGAACACGAGCTCCGGTTTCGAGTCCACAAAGCGAAAGCTCCATTTGACCCATGGAGGAAAACAAGAGTGTTAACCATGTTCTCCACAACCTCGGGGACGAAGGACCACAACACCAATCCTCCACCACCCCCCAATTCATCCAAGGCCCAATGTCATTAGGAACGTGTCAGGAGGGGGCGTCAGTCCGAATCGCTGTCCTCTGCACCCTTCTCGGAGTTCGCTTGGTCCTCCTCTCCATCGCTCTGCTTATCCCAGTCTTTCATTTTAGCACCCATCATGAAGTCATCTCTGAGGACACTCCAGGAGGGCTTCTCGGCAGCATCCTGAGCCCCCAAAAGAATTAATTTAACACATGAATAGAATGCTGTGAGTGACTGCATCCAATATAGCTTCTCCTCAAAATAAACTCTGCTTTAGAGCCATGTGATAGAACATTACAAACAAGTCCAACTCTGGCCAGTTTCACTTTCTTTAAAAACAACTCAACAGTGCCACCACATGGGTAGACAGCATAATTACACCAATACGATGCAAAGTTTGGCCCCTCTGGTTATTTATGGTTATTTTACATGTGTATTTTACATAACCTAAACATTATATTCTATATTTTAAAAGTATGTTAAGATTTTGATTATATTTGTATAATCGAACTTAATGGTGTACCACCATCATTGTAAGCTAACAATTTGAATGCACTAAAATGTTCACCTACTGACATTAAGCCACCACAACCTATAAAAACTACAAAGGCAAAGTATTTTCATACTTTACTTATTGTCATTGTCCTTGCCATCCAATAGATTGTTAAACTAAGTCAGTTAACTCTTATTGTATACATTTCCTAGAACATCTGTCTTAAGCGACAGCCGGGCAGATCTACGTTTAAAAGTATATTTATGTGAGGTTTCACATCCAGTGCCTTGCTGCAGCTGAACACAGAAGTATTAGAAAAAAATCGGATCAAACAACAGGAAGGATGGATCCTGCAGGCAGAAACAACAGGATACTTCCGACTGGTTTTACAACAGAGGGGGTAGCATCATTCTTTGCCCAGATACTTTGGGTCTCTAATTTGGGATACCTGGCTGGCAATATGAAAACAATGCTGCTGCATACAGTATTGCATCGTATTCTTCCTTTCAACCGAAAATACTGACAAAACCATGTCATGGTAACCACATGTCATTGATGAAATGCCGTCCATTAAGCAACATTGTACAAGTGTAAGGTGTAACGGTGTGTATTAAACTAAAACATAAGTCAATATTTAACTCACAGTTTCTTTCTCAGCCTTCACCACTTTGCTCCCCGTGTCCTTCCCCCTCAGCACATCAATGAAGTCTTTCTTGGTGACCGAAGAGAGGAGCTTGGCCTTCTTCCTGTCAGATCCTCCGACCTCCTTTACCTTCTCGTTCACCAGGTTCTGATGCTTCCGTACGGCATTGAACAGCTGCACTACACCTCTGGGGAAGAGAGTACGGAAAAACCTCTTAAGAATACGTTTAATTTTGACTGGTCTGGAGAAAAAGAGATTATCGGACACCAATTCTAAACACCGGGTGTGCCTTCAGTAACATTCCTTCCTTACCCAAGCTTGGTTTTCATTCATGAAATTGGCTATTGAACTCAAGAAGAGACCACTGCTAAAGGAGAACCACATTGGTCACAGAACTCCCATTGTTCATAGTTCGAAATATAAGAGCAGGTACCAACCTGGTAGCAGTTCTCTGAAAGGTCCTTTCAGTCTCGCGATCTGTTGCGAGGTTAGGTTTCACCCTGAACATCATCTCCCACGTACGCTTCTTGTCCGTCTGTGGTAAGGAACAAAATGACAATTTTCAGTCTAAAAGCCAGAGTCAACAGGAAGTTAGTGAACTATGAAGGGATTTGTCAAGACGTCATGCTGCATTTGTTTTGTTTTTTTTAATCGATTTGAATCAAAACACGCCTCTTTCATTCTGCTCAGTGGCGACGCTACCTTTTCTCTTTGCTCCAGCTTTTCCTGTTTCTCCTTCACCTTCATCTTGTCCAGCTCCTTGCTTTTCACCAGTATCGTGGGTTTGCTCGCTGGGGTTTTCTTCTGCAGAATCTTGGCCATTGCATCTGCCCACCCAGCATTAGGGTTAGCGGGTTGCTCATCACCATCACCCTCCTCATTTCCTTTATCTTCATCGTCTGCCTCTTCTCCGTCACTAACTTCATTGTCCTTGTTGGGATCATCTTCGCCATCATCATCATTATCATCATCATCATTATCATCCATGTCATTTTCTCCGTCGACGCTTCCCTCATCAGCATCTCCATCAGAATCACTCTGGTCGCTGCTTCCATGGTCAGAGTATTCCTCTTCCCCTGAGAGATTAGACACGTGTTACTATACTCTGTCTTGTACAACCATCCCCGTCCCTTCCTACCTTATTGGTGTACATCAAATAAGGGAAAGAAGACGTAGATGACACACTCGTACGTCTATGAAAACATCAACGCGGTCGTTATGTTATTGTTGTGTTAACTTACCGTAGGCGTTCTGGTCAACTCTAGTTAGAATACCAAGAACAGTCGCTGTGTTTATATTAACAACAATAACACTAACATAATGATACCGGGTGGTTCCTCTACCTGAGTGCCATCAGATTATCAACATTTTTAATACCAAATGAAAGTGTGTTACTTACCAGATAACTCCACGGAGGTCTTCACGTGCGCTTTACTCGTAGCAGCCATCATTGTTCCGGAAATACGTCAGAGTGCAACACCAAAAAGGTTCCACGCAGGGAGGGGAGCATCGGACGCATTCGAAGTAGTTCCGAATGGTTCCCTGGCCAAGGCCTTTGAATTTCAATACAAATTTTAGTATTGGTCAATTTAGCAATATATAAGTATAAGTATATTTAGCAAAATATACGATTAAAAGTATAATGGTGATTGCTATGAACAAGGTTGAATACACAGAAGTAACAATATGAAGTAATATAGTTAGAAATAAATGCAAAACAACTTAATGAAGAAGAACCTTCCAGATTCAGACAATTTATAGAGGGAAAAAAAGAGACATTTATTTGGAGTTAATGTTTAGGTACTATTGTGGTGAGGTTTCACTTTACAGTCATGAAAAACTCTTTAGTACTATTAGTGAATTTTCTACTAGGTCATCATTCTGAATTACTAAGTCAAAACTATGTAAAATGTTTCAAGCATCTAGGGCCCATATTGGCAATTGGTATACAAAATGCAAATTAACTGGGAGCAGTCTAACCATTGAATCTGAAAACGATTCTGACATATCCGGTTAATCGGGTAATCCAGCTTCAAGAAACGTTGGCTGCTCACATGATGTCTCACAAGTATAGTGATCAATGAGATTATTCAATCAGTATCAGTCTGCCGTTAAGGAGGACAAAAGGAAGACAAACAGGTTGTGGGTGTGTCCCAACAATGCCTTATATAGCCTACAAGGCTGGCCAACTCTCATTTTACAGTTCCCTGACAAACAAGCAGGGGTTATCTTCTGATAAAACGCTGGGACCGCAGTACTTCTTCTCACAAAGATTAACATGGCTCGTTCAAAACTACGTAAGTAATTTCCAATTCCTCTCACATTCTCCAATGCATTTCTAAAGGAACAGGCATTAGGTGTGAGGCAAAAAATACATAGATATTGGCTTAACTTGAAAGCAATCAACTGTGTTTGTGTAATGACCAAAAATGTACAAATGTTTATCCATGTTCTAACTGTTACAATTAATTAGCAGTATATTTTCTTAAATGGTCACAATCCCCTGCCTCTTCTTCAAATAATTAAGTCAATACAGTAATGTAATCCAATAAAGCATTAAAGCCATGCGGCAAGAGTGTGCACATAGTTAACATGACAGCATACGCTTACGCTGGTATATCCAGAACAACCAGTTTTTTGAATTGCAAACTGCATGCACTTCACGCATGGAAGCCTCACATGGAGGGTGCGTCACCCACCAGCATAGTAGTTCATTCAAACACCTTCATATTTCATGTTAAAGCAATTTGTCATCCCCCTCTGATATGGATCAATGTGTTACATTTCAGGAGCGAGGGAACCTTTGATGGAGGCAGCACTGGGCATCGCGCTGGGTGCTGTGGCGGGCTGCGTGCTGGGAGCCACGGAGGATCCAGTGGACCGGACCATCTCGGTGATGACCTCGGTGGACTTCATCAAGCCTGTGATGGACGAGGTCAGGACTGTGGGGCCCCTGGGCCTCGGCACCCTCTTGGGGGCCACGGCGTTGACCGCCTCCATGAGCTCCGTGGTGGCCGGCGTGATCCTCGCCGCGGCCACTGCCTCCGTGATCCTGTCCAAGGGAAGCTGCGCCGTGTCGAACGCTGAGTCCATCGGCTTGTGGGCGTGGTCTGGAGTGCTGGGGGCCGCGGGGGCCACGCTCAGCGGGGCCACGCTCGGCATGGTCATCGAGTGGATCGTGACGAACGTGGGCATGGTGGGACTCCTGTGCGCCCTGAGCGTATTCACCATGCTGAAGCCGCCTCTGCACTTCCTGTTCAATGTGATCTGGCAGCAGCGGGAGGTGTGTTGTGGTCTGGGGCCGGCAGCGTTAGCCAGGGAGAGAGACGAACGAGAGAGGGAGCTCAAAGAAGCGGAACAGAGGGAGAGGCTGACGGTGCAAGTGGAGCAAAGGATCCTGGCGGTGGAGAAAGGTGTGAGGGCCAGGGATAGGGAGTATATGGCTAGCAGGGAGGAGGAGCTCCGGCAGAAGGAAGAGATGGAGAGAGCGAGGATAGAGAGAGAAGAGACAGAGATGGAACACAGAACCATCCAAGACTGGATCAACAGCGTTGTGGTTAAATACGTGGACTTCATCGCGTTCTCCGGATTACCCATGACCCTCATCGCAATCGTTACATCAGTGTTTGGCGTGAATGGCTACGGCACTCATCAGTCTGCACTCATAGCGCTTTTGGGTTTGGTCGTCCTCCTCGCCTACTTGCTGATGAAAGCATCCCACTTTAAGTTCTGGATGCTGGCGGGTTGTATGGGAATGCTCGCCACCTTCGTCGTAGCTGTGCTCACTTTACACGCAGAACAAGAGGTCGTGATTGGCAACAGCAAGTTGCGAGCGGTGGGTCAGAACCTCTCCAGGGAAGGCCTCACCTCTAGTATGAACCACAAGGCCTCCCTCGAGGCCCTGAACGCGGGGTTCTTCGTGGCCAAGCTGTGCCAGTTAGCGTTAGGCGCCACGGTCGGTGGACCTTTGCTGCGGTGGGGAGCCGGAGAGGTCAAAATCATCGTAGGGGCGGCGGGATTGGCTGGAACTCTTCTTGTTGTGGTGGAGGTCATAACCCCTGTGTTGGGGCAAGGGGGGAGGGCCGGAGCTCTGCTGGGGGCCGTGGGGGCAGCGGGAGTGTCCGTAGGGGCCGTGGCAGCCATGGCCGGGGCCTGGTCGTCTTGGGGGGGAACGGCAGGAACCATATTTGGACTGGTGTTTGGAGCACTTGTTATGGGGAAATGGCACATGGTAAACATTGGACTGCAGTTGCCTGTAGCCTATGTCTTTGCCATGACCAATCCATATTAAAGAGGACGCAAGTTTTGATGAACCCGTTCTAATCCGGAGTTCTATGAATTCCTTATTCAAATGCACTGTTATGTTCTGTGTAGCCACAGGACATAATATACAGTATGGGTAACTCAAATTCCTACCATTGAGCCACAAAAACAATAAAGTCAGGTAAACCATGCAGTTTTTTTGGGCGAGAATGTAATTCATGCCATGTCAAGAGTTGTGATCAAATAATGTAACAATAACATTTACAATAAAAAACAGCAATGTCTAATGTTTCAATAAATAAACATGTGAGTACCTGTAACTGGTCAATATTTTATTACATGTATGCAACACCTCAAAATGAATGTGTGCCATTAGTGAAATGTGAACTTTTCTGCACGAGATGTTGAGGATGTTTTCATGACGTTTGTTTGTACTGGATCCCTCAGCTGAAGGTATATGCTGGTTGAACCAGTCAAAGTTAATATTTAACCCCTGCAGAGCACACCATACCAGATGGAAAGATAACGTAAAAAAATTTAGAAATATAATACATAATATATGTTTCATATATAATGTACTATTTGAACATTATAATAACATGTACACTATTCACCACAAGAGGCATCTGTAGTCTACATTTTTCCCTGCTTTGGTATCATGTGACACAACAGCAGTCACATGATCATACCTTGTTGAACAAGGAAGAGTCATACCTCTTCTGCGTGGGGGAGAGCAGAAAATATTAGAAATGCTAATCGTATCTTAGTGATATATGCAGATAACCAACAGCTAGTGAATCTGGCTCACTGTAAACAGGTAGGAAAAGCTTGTTGTATACAGTCTAAATACTTTTCATATTTTTAAAGCATTACAGCAGTTTCATCAGCTGTTACCTATGCATAGATCTAAACTGTATCAAAGAGTATGCAAAGGTATTTTTGCAAATTTTGTATACTTTCTTAAGGCAACATTCCTCTATGTGCGTGTATGTGTGTGCATTTAACTTGATTAACCTGATCCTTCCCTTCAGGAATGGAGTATTTCCAAGTATTCCTGCTGCTGGCCCTGATCCCAGGGAGCTCAAGTTTAGACAATGGATTGTTGAGAACGCCACCTATGGGATGGATGGCATGGGAACGCTTTCGCTGTGATATCGATTGTAATAAGGACCCCATGAACTGCATCAGGTATCGCTCATTTTACAACATGCCCTCACGCAATGATTTTATGGATATTGTATTCATTAAAATGATAAGCCTTTTTTTTATTTATAATTATTAAATTGATTTGAATGATTCACAATTGATTAGGTAATCAATAAAGGATTTGCACTTTGGAACAAAGTAATCGCACTCAATATAAAGTTGTTGTTCAGTGAAACACTGAACAACAAGACTTAGCAGTTCTCTTTCCTGTCATAGAGCAGGTTTGAGAAGAAACACTCATCTAAGCACAGATCTAGATTAAGGTAGCTTAAGCTGCACCTATACTATTCAGAATACCAGTCAGTTTAGAATTTGATCAATAATAGAAACTCAAGATTAAAAGGGTAAATGTTATACAAAGAAATTTGTTTTGTGGTTCCCTATGTTTCATTAATACTGATGCAATCATTTCCTATGCTTACATTTTCTAAATGATTTAGTGAAGTAGTTCTGAAGGCTACCAATATAAAGTCTGTCTGTCTGTCTGTCCGTCTATCCCTTCCAAAGTGAGAAACTGTTCCGAGACATGGCTGACCGACTATCTGAGGATGGATGGAGGGAGCTGGGGTATGAGTATGTCATGATAGATGACTGCTGGATGTCCATGCAGAGAGGCAGCGATGGGAGGCTGCAGCCTGATCCTGACAGGTTATTGTGGTTATTTTATTCATCCTACCAAGTTCCCACCCAGTATAGTACAGTCCCCACCCTGCACAGTCTCCACCCAGTGCAGTCACCACCCAGTACAGTTCCCAACCAGTACGGTCCCCAACCAGTACGGTCCCAACCCAGTCCAATCGACGTAGTCACAGTGATAAATCAATACCACAATTTCCAATAAGGCATTTTGCAAATGGCTTTTTTGTCCTTTGGCAACAATATACAATAGTACATTTCATATAAACTCGCAATGTTAATGTGGAGAAAAGGCAGAAAGTGTTGGTTTAACTTTAAATTTGCATTGGATATTTGCATCATAACACTTTGCATCTTATCCTTTTCCTTTTTACAATCAGATTCCCAGGAGGTATTGCAAAACTTGCCAGGTACATTCACGCTCGTGGCCTGAAGCTTGGCATCTACGCAGACATAGGCAGTGCCACATGTATGGGCTTCCCTGGCACGACCCTGGACAAAGTAGAGCTCGACGCCCAGACCTTCGCAAGCTGGGGCGTGGACTACTTGAAGTTTGACGGTTGTAACTCAAACCCCATTGAGCAGTTGATAGGTACTATTGAAGTAGTTATTCATTATCAAATTGCATAAAAGCGGAAAGACATTTAATAATAACAATGTCAATATTCCCATATAGGTTACCCTTTAATGTCCAAGGCATTGAATGCTACAGGGAGACCTATAGCCTATTCCTGCAGCTGGCCAGCCTACATAGGTGGACTCCCCCCAAATGTGAGTTATCAATAAATATAAATATAAAAAAACCAAGCATAAGGCTAAATAATATAATGTGCTAAGAACATCTATGTATACAAGACTATTTTACAGTTGTGTCTACCTGTTCAAAACAGGTGAACTACTCTCTGCTTGGGGACATCTGCAACCTGTGGAGAAACTTCGACGACATCCAGGACTCGTGGGACAGCGTGCAGACTATCTTTGACTGGTTTTCAACAAACCAGGACGATCTCCAGCCCGCCGCTGGCCCTGGACGCTGGAACGATCCTGACATGGTTGGTTGTTCAGTTTTATTTTACACGTCATGTTTCAATCTTGCTGAGCTTTAGGCCTACCCGTGTCCCCCTATGAACTATATAATGGTGATAATCAAATCCACGACCACTGTCATTTGTATTGGAACATACACTATTCAGTAAACCAAACTATATTCTGAATCCTCTCTTCTTTTCCTGTATTCTCCAAAATAAACAATCTTCTATTTTTAAAATGCCTTCTCTTGCTGCTCCAGCCTCTGTTGACTCGGCTGTGTCTCCATAGCTCATCATTGGAAACTTTGGTCTCAGTCTGGATCAGGCGCGAACACAGATGGCCCTGTGGGCTATCATGGCAGCCCCGCTCGTCATGTCCAATGACCTTCGGACCCTGAGCGCCGATGCTCTGGCCATCCTGCAGAACAGAGTGGCCATCGCCATCAACCAGGACCCCCGAGGGATCCAGGGGAGACGGCTGCTACAGGTGACTGGGTTAATCACAAAACAGTCTCACAGTTCATGTATTTTGGATCCATAGGATGGCCATGATGCATTCCTGTAATGGATATGAACAGCCCGAACTGGCCATCGGGAGCACTGGGAGGATTCCCGGCGATGCTAAATGGCTTGCAGGCCGCAGATAACCTTAGAAGCGGGTCAGGCCAGTGTTTCTAGTAGCGGCGGTTTGATAATGCCGACTGTGAAGCATAAAACAATCAAACATTAAAGAGGTTGTTCCCTTTCTAATTACTCAAAAACATTGGTGGCATAATTGAAAATGTTGAAAAAGTCAGCGAGCTCATACTTTGAGCTCATAATCGTATGCTTAAAATGATTATGACAATGCAACCTCTACCGTCTTTGTAGTGCGTGCATGGTGTGTGTACGTCCACGGTGTGTGTGTGCGTCTGCGCTATCACTTATTGTGACTCTTCTCTTAGGAGAAGAGTCGTATCGAGGTCTACTGGAGGCCGTTGTCCCACTCGGCCAATGCCTTGGTGTTCCTGAGCCGTCGCCAGGACATGCCATATCTGTACCACAGTTCTCTGGCCAAGCTCAACTTCCCAGCTGGCAGCTTCAAGGTCTGCTCATTTCTTATCCTTCTTATCTTATTACAGTCTTATTACAATCTTATTACTTTCTTTCTTCTGCTTTTCCTCTCTTTTTTCACTCTGTTTTTCTTTCTTTCTGTCTTTCTGTCTGTCTTTCTTTCTTTTTGTCTGTCTGTCTGTCGTTCTTTCTTTCTTTTTATCTTTCTATGGAGGGACCTCACTGAAGAGCATCTTTGTCTCTTCCTCTTGCCAGGCGTACGATGTGTTCTCTGGGAAGACCCTGACCGACCTGACTGACGTAACAGAGTTCACGGTGTCCATCAACCCCTCTGGTGTTGTCATGTGGTACGTCTACCCAGCCAAACAGTCAGCCCAGCCCCCCAAGGACACAAGGAGATATCCATACATGCGCAGAAAATACAGGATGTCCTCATTTCATGAGGTAATTGAACCGTCCTTTGTGCTCTGAAGTAGCATGGTGTCTTTTAAATGTCCGATTTATGTCATGTTTAATGTGATTTTTTTTATTTTTTATGTAATGATTATATTTAAAACATTTTGGTAATTTCTGAATCGCTGTTGTGCCAGGGGAAAAAATAAAATGAATGAACTTGAATCAGGGCAATGCCAATGAAGCAGTGCAGTTGGAGAAGCTTACCTACCACTGAGGGGCAGTGTGGACTTAAAGATTCCCCACAAAAAGTGCCTGTTCCTTTTAGTCCCCACAGACACACAAATAGCCATAATCCGATTAACCACCTACACCTTTCAGCGAGACGAAATGCAAGGTCATGGTAAAGATTAGACTAGCCTGTGTATGCGTGCATGTGTATGTATGTGTGTGTCAGTGCAATATTAGGATAAGCTTTCTAAGATGGAGCCCTAGCAGTGGATTCTCATGGATTATGGATGGGTTGCTGCATGGTAAATTAGTATTAGTGTAAGTTTAACCTTATTTCATGTAAGGCATTGGCAACCTTGTGTTTTGCAGCTGAAACAAAGCAGTGTGTTCTTAACATAGTTAAAATAAAATAAACCGGGATTTTGTTCCATTTACCACATGTACGATTTTGAAGCTCCACGATATCACACCAAGACTTGCTCCATATGATTGAATGAATGCATGAATATATATGAACGAATGAATGTGCCATATGAAAGAATGAATGCTGCATATCAATGACTGAATGCTCCATATTAATGAATAAATGCTCCATGTGAATTAATGCTCCATATAAATGAATTAATGATTGTATCTGTTTTTTGCATTTTTTCTGAAACAAATAAGGGTAGGGTGACAGGGAGAGGTTTTTTATTAAGGAATGCGTTTTGTCTGGCAAAAAATAAAATCAACTATCAACATCGACCCATCAGACCAGCCCAGTTGGAGTCATACAGTATTACATGCATGATATTACCCACATTGCATCGCTCTGGGGGCATCGCTCTGCCAATGGTCCAGTGAGTTGAAGCCAGGGAAGCAGCTCAGCCTACGTCCACCCACGTCTTTCCCACGGACCCTCTGGTCAGCCGGGGGGTCGTTTGGGGTCAGCGCCCCTCTGCCAGCTGCCATCACTCACGGATGGATCCACCAGGAAGACACCGAACACGCTGAGTGGGGGGGGGGGGGGGGGGGGGGGGGGGGGGGGGGGGGGGGGGGGGGGGGGGGGGGGGGGGGGGGGGGGGGG
>JAOPJO010000008.1:13272724-13291243 GCA_027123675.1 Molva macrophthalma | reverse complement strand
CACACACACACACACACACACACACGCACACACACACACACACACACACACACACACACACACACACACACACACCCGCACTCACACACACACACACACACACACACACACACACACACACACACACACACACACACGCATGCACAAGCACACATCACGTACACACACACCACATACAAATGCTAACAGGCGGAAGCCCTTTAATCAATACTTCTTTATTCGTTGTTAAAACACATCTGCAATAGTTGGTAACAGTAAAAGTCATTTCTAAGCATGGATGGAGCTGAGCTCTAGTGTGGCCAATCAAACCCAATTAAATTCTGTCTATGGAAATGATTTAGTGTGTGTGTATGCTGAAGTGAAATACCCCCATGACACTGCTTAAGCTTTCCATCAAGCGAAGGGGATTCTGTACATTTTCAAACTATGTGGTTGGAATAATGACATCCTTAATAACCTTTCAAGGCCCATAATGATAGGTCTATCTATATTGGTCCTGGTTGGCCGTAAACTGTTTTTTTATATGATGGCATAGCGATTAAAGTGCCACTTGGTAGCACGGGACAAGCTTTGACTCAGATACCGCTGGTAAAGTAATTGGCCACAATCAAATCCTATTGGTCTAGATTGCCCAGGTTCCAGGGTATAAAGAACCATTTTCGTCCATTCGTTCTTTCATATATTCATTCATCCATTTAATGTCCAGTATTTTATTGTTCATCAGAAATATGTGCAAAGTTATTCCTTGAATCCATCTATACATAATTTGTTTTTTGTAGACTTTGAGAAAAGTTGAAAACTGTCCAAACCATAGCAATCGCTAAACGCATTAAAGTTGACTTTAACGGAGTGAACCTGATGCGGTGTGAAACTCCAGATAACCCCTCTTTTCTCCCCACCAGCCTGAGACCATGGTAACCACCGGCCATGACAGCTGGGGTTTGAATTTGGGATGGGTGGCAAGCAAAGCACACCTCAAACCACATTACCAGATGGCACCCGCAGATAGAGAGAGGCAGGCAGGGAGAGAGACAGACAGAGAAAGAGACAGACAGAAAGAGAGACAAGGAGAGAGCCAGGAATATAGACAGAGGCAGGCAGGGAGAGAGACAAACAGACAGACATGGAGGGAGACAGACAGAAAGACAGACAAGGAAAGAGATAGACACGGAGATACATGCAGGGAGAGACGGGCAGGGAGAGAGACAGATATACAGGGAAAACAAACTGGCAGGCAGATCAACAGGTTTGTACTGTGCCACTGACTGTAGTTAGAAAGCAAGAGACAGATGGAGAAAGAGCAACATACGGACGTGGACAGACAGGTAGAGAGATGACACAACAGGCAGAGGCAGGCAGAACATGAGAAGGAAATCTGAGAGAAAGACGGGTGGGAAGGCAGAAAGTGTGTGTTAGGCAGCTACATCAATACCAGTTTAACAGTAAGGAAACAGTGCAGTAAGCATCAAGTTTGCACAATCACAGAGTCGCCGTGATGAGACGGTTGAAATGAGTAGCGAAGAGAAAAGAAAAGAGAAAGAGAGGGGGGGTAGGATGGAGTGAGAGAGAATTATAGAAAGAGAGAGAGAGAGGGGCCTATTAGAGAGTTGTAGAAAGAGAGGAGACAGGATGGTGGGAAAGGAATGGGGGGAGGGATCAGTGGGAGGGAAAAGAAAAACAAGAGGATGCTGAGAAGAGGAAGAACAAGAAGAAGGACTGTGGAAAACAGAGAAGCAGATATGGGAGAACCCAAGCCTGATAGATGGGAGAACCCAAGCCTGATAGGCCACAGTCTGCTAGGTTGGTGCGTGGGTAATCTCGGATCCAGCAGTCCTACTATATTTGAGCAGAACTTCCGGGGGGGGGAAAGGCACAGAGCCTTGGTAGGAAACTAAGAACGGCAAGGGGCGGAGTTAGCCGTCTTTCCTGATTCGTTATGTAGAGATTTCTACCGAAGGGAAAGTCATTCACGCGAGTGGATGAAGCGGAGTTTCAGTGCTACTGAGGGGATAGTGTTAAATACCCAGAGGTATGTGTAGTTTGTTACACACTACACACTACACACTAAACACTAAACAATCACGCACATGCACACACACGCACACACACAAACACACACACAGACACATACACACACATGCATGCAAACACAAACACACACACACACACACACATACGCACACATACACACACACATATGCACATACACACACAAACACACACATATGCCTTTCTCTCTTTATCGCTCTTTCTCTCTCTCTGCAGGTTAAGCCTAGGTCTGCTAACGAGAGAGAAGAGCTGAAGAAACTATTTGAGACAAATAAGTGAAGCCCCAGGTGATCTCCTTAGTATTTACTGTAAATGTCCTGCTGGTTGAGGACCCAATCTCAAGGAGATTAGCTTTTCTGTGACCGGGTCACAGCCTTTGAAGTCCCCTCCTCCTGGCCAGGGTCCTACTGGTTAGTTGTTATTAATAGAAAAGAAAATGGCAGCCACTTCTTGCAAGGGAAATATGAAGAGTACATTTAGGTTGGTGGTTTTTTGGACCAAATCAAAGGATCAGTTATCCAAAGGAAAGCTTCTCACAGCAGAACCAGGACTATGAGAATATTTTTTTAAAGGAAAGAAGGCCGCAAGAGTCTGATAGAAATGGGGCCTGAGGGCCCACCTCGCATGCAGAATTCCAGCAGGTCAAATGTCAAGGCATTTCAGCATGGCAGGCTTCCACTAAGCTACAATACAAGCCAGAAAAGCCCAGGTATGGAAAATAAATGATTGTGGGCAGTTTCTTTATAGATACAGAACAGAGGTTCACAGGTTTAGTTGGTAAGCTTGCGTGTGTGTGTGTGTGTGTGTGTGTGTGTGTGTGTGTTTGTGTGCACGTGTGCGTGTGTGTGTGTGGGTGTGTGTTGAATGATGGGTGTGTGTTCACAGAAGTTCTGCAAGACTGTTAAATATCTCTGACAATGCTGCGCTCATGGTTCCTTAATGTTCTGCGTTGTCCAGACTTGTCTCACATGCGGTTAAATAACTTTTGTATCAAATGTTTGGACTGATTATTTAGCTTGACCTTACACATTTGCCTTTAGGCAAGATAGTAGGGATGGTATTGTAAATAGACCAATAACAGATGAATGAATAGCAAAATGATATCGTTATGCTTTTTAATGTTTTGCAATGTTTAATGTCTCTTGATGTCCATGTGCAATGTACTGTGTCTGTTTGTATATATGCCAAGTGAAGCAAAAGGCCATTTTCCACCTTGTATAGACAATAAAGTTGTATTGTATTGTATTGTAAATGGTAATAGAGTAAAATACATAACTAAAACCTTTCAGAGCATGTAGATTGTAGTGTGTCTAATCACTGGTCAAAATAAAGATTACAGAGTGAAAAGGTTCCTCCTTTGGCAGAATACTGTATGTTGACATTTTTTTTAATGAATATTTCACCCGATATTTTCATGTTTCCCATCACAACAAATGTCATGTTTCCCTGCAGTAATATGATCTGCACGCTGTTTGCGAGAAACAGCAAAGATGCTGTGTCACAGAAAAGATAGTATATCAAACTGAAACTTGTTTCTGTAGGATACTGAGAGAGAGGCCTCAACAACAAAGCCTTTGGCTGTGTCTCTTTGATGTGAAGAGTTATATGAAGAACAACAGAGGGATTATACTCCCTTGAAGCCAGAAACATGCCATCATAGACTCTCCGATTGACTGGGGACTAGCCAGGCTCCAGGCTCCACCAAGCCCATGGGGTAGTGTTAACTTTTTTGGAAGGACCTGGCTCAATGTTCGTCTCCTCTGGGTGTCTGCCATAAGAGCAACCGTCCAAAGCATCCCTCCTTGGATCAAGTTTGCCAAGAACCCCTATTAATTATCTGCATTTAAAACAGGTCTGTCTGGAAGAGAAGGACCCTGGCCGGAGTTTCCTAACACAACAAGGGATCCTATTAGACTATAAATCTTCAACTTCCTGAGTGGTTGAAGAACATGAGAAGGAGAATTCAAGAATTCAACTTCTCACTCTATTTCTTTAGATCTTTTTATTTTGGCCAATCAGATGGAGGGCCACCCAACCAGCCAGGCAGACAGCTAGCCAGTAAGCAGTTCAGTCCAGGGGCCAGGCAGCCAGTAAGCAGTTCAGTCCAGGGCCAGGCAGCCAGTAAGCAGTTCAGTCCATGGCCAGGCAGCCAGGAGGCTGTTCAGTCCAGGGCCAGGCAGCCAGGAGGCTGTTCAGTCCAGGGCCAGGCAGCCAGGAGGCTATTCAGTCCAGGGGCCAGGCAGACAGCCAGCCCTTCAGCCAACTAGCCAATCAATCAACCAGCCAACCAGCCAGTCAGCAAGTCAATTAGCCAACCAGCCAGTCAGCAAATCAGCCAACCATCCAGCCAACCAACCAGTCAACTGGCCAGCCAACTATTCAACCAGCCAACCCGCCATTCACCCAGCCAACCAGCCATTCACCTAGCCATTCACAGCAACCCAGCCATTCAACCAGCCAACAAGCCATTCACCCAGCCAACAAGCCATTCACCCAGCCAACCAGCCATTCACCACGCCACCCAGCCATTCACCCAGCCAACCAGCCATTCACAGCCAACCCGCCATTCACAGCCAACAAGCCATTCAACCAGCCATTTACCCAGCCAACCAGTCATTTAACCAGCCATTCACACCGCCAACCAGCCATTCACCCAGCCATCCACACAGCCATTTAACTAGCCATTCACACAGCCAACCAGCCATTAACCCAGCCAACCAGCCATTCAACTGGCCATCAGCCCTTTAACCAGCCATACACACAGCCAACCAGCCATTCACCCAGCCAACCAGACATTCAACTAGCCAACCAGCCATTTAACCAGCCATTTAACCAGCCAGCCAGGCGGCCAGTCAGCCAATCAGCTTGCTGCGATGTGATCAGATTGTGTTCTAGAAGGGACCGGAGCCAGAGAGCCTTTTGCAACAGCCAGTAAATCAGAGGCATGCACCAGACCCGGTGCGACCAGAGAGAGACCAGGGGAGATGGCGCTCCAGCCAGCAAATAAACACTGCTCCCCAAGCTCAAGGCCAGCGTAATGACCATCATTAAAGTAAAGTCTTGCCATCCCTCACTCACGAAATCTGTGGAAACCTAGAGCACCAACCATCCGCTGTGGTTTGTTCAAACTCTCCAATGGGAGCATTTGAAGAAGAAAATACCCCAGAACCTGTGTTTGCTTGGTTTGTGCTGCACTACTGTTTGAAATGGTAGAATGTGTGTGAAAATCACGATTTTAGGCAGCACTAAAACAAAGCCTGAGTTAGTTGTAGGGTTGAGACCTGGTGACTCGTCACAAAGTGTGGTCTTGGTGAGCTGGTTACTTCTCAGAAGTGGTTAGATCAAACAGACTTATCGGAAGATGATTAAATCCCCACCAAACTCAGGCAGTCTGCAGGGGCAGGACTTCCAGGGTTTTGGGGGATTGCTTCAGAAACAAGCGTTCTAAGCGTCAAATAGATTTGGTTTTCAGGTGGTTACAGAGAATTTGGTCCCTTGGTGTAAAAACACTATTTCAATCCAATATGGTTCCTTAGCAAGCACAAGCTGCTTTGTAAAAACGGTCACGCGGGAGCATTTCATTGCAACATGCTTGTGTCTCCAGAGCTGAACAATGTAATGGAAAAAGTCCACAGGCCTTTGTTACTTTTTCCCGGTGAAACCCATGCACGCTTTGATAGAAACAATATGTGATTGTGTAAATTCTGCTTTTCCCCTGAATTCTCTTACACTAGCCTTTCGCTCGCGATCAGAAGGAGCTGTGAATGTGAGCTTTTTATTGGCTGCATCGAGGTCCTTCCTTTTATGTTTTTAAGTCTTAATGTTTGCTCCAAGTCTTTTCTGGTGAGCCCAAATAATGTACAGTACTAAAAAAGGGCCTTTGAGACCATTTTCAATACAACAACATCTCCTGGCCTTCGCAATGGAAATGGTGGCGTATTATTTCATATTTTATATTATATGAGTGGAGCAAAAGAGGCCATTTTGGTCCAAATGAGTGACACAGCGGGCTAACCTGATTATTATTATTAGAAAGCTACGGTCGTTCTTGAGAATGTTTTCAGAGAAAACACCAGTTCTTATGACTCAACCACCTTGAGCTCAGCGTGAAAGTGACTCTCTCTATTCATTCCTCTACATTGTTTAAGTTTAATTTATCTCTCAAATCTGCCTTGTAGAGGCTTTTGGCCAATTGGGTATGACATGAATCACAGCTAACGAACGACGGCTAAGCCGTTGTTAATTGGTAACTCAGACTTGTGAAGTCTGGAGCTCAGTCAAACAGCTGGAATCTGAACTTGCAAACACACACACACAAACATGCATGTACAGTCACATGCATGCATACACACACACACACACACACACACACACACACACACACACACACACACACACACACAAATATATAGACACAAGCAAATACACACACATACATAAACAATTATGAATAAAAAAAAATTCTTTCCTGTGCTAGATCTGCTGGTACTTCATGATTTCATGATTGGAAATCACATATTTTCCTTGTTGCTCAATCCAATTCAACAGCGGGGAACAAAGTTCACAAGTACTGACAGTAAACGCTAACCAAGGTATGCAGTTTATCTAACTGCTTTGATAAAAAAAAAAACATAATGTCTGAGGCGTCAATCCAAAAAGATCCAACAACACTGTATAGTCACCTTGTGGAACCACAATGCTGTGCCTCCAGGAATAAAAAAAATAAATAAGTTCTGACTTGTTTCAATCAGAGATCTGTCACACCTTCAAACAGGCTCCCAAAACCATCCCACCCTCCGATTCAGAGATGAGTTTACATGCACTCCATGGGCTTCCATGCTGGGCTCTCTGGTCACACGTGCAGCATTAGGGTCATTGGAGACCCGAATGGTTATTAAGTGTGGATTAATGGATGGATGAATGGACTAGTGAATGTAAAGGAAAGATGGATGTGTTTGAGATTCAACCACCTACTGGCACAAAAGTTATCATTTTTCTCATTGAAAATCCCTGAAATAGATCTGTGATTGATAGCTGACCGTACTCTGTTGAATCTCCTGCTGTACCATGTTTTCCACCATATGGATAGAGTTGGGCTTTTGAGGAAGATCCGCATTGAAAATATGGTGTAGCTGATATTTACCAATCTGAATAAACACAAGGCTTGGTCCATTAGGGGACCACTTGAAAATGAGATGTTGCTGCAATTTAGAGTTTTAGGAAAATGCTTGTGCTGCAGCACAAAAAATACTGAAAAACTGGATTCCTATTTTTGAATCCAACCCTACCATTGTGGATAGGGTTGTGTAAGCAGAAGAACGCTTTGGTTTGTTTTGTTAAATTAACAAATGTTAATTTAAAGTAATTAATATTCATTAATCATGTTTTTTTGCTAGCACTGGAAAGATACATATTGACTTCACAAATTATTTTTAAAATAAATAGGTTTTATTACACTAAAAACAAAAAAGGAGGGTATTAATATTGTAAAACGTATCATTTTTACAGCACCAATAAATATATTAATGTGAAAATATACTAAAAATGTGGCTGTACATGAGAGGACAGGAGAGAACTCTCTCAGTTAAATACAAGTAGAATGTTTCATCTTTCATCTCATCATCAGAGGACGTCGGAGGCGTGGCCATCAAGGGGTGAAGTCATGTGACACGAGAAATCCTCCGGTCACAGTTGTGTGGGGGGGGATGGGTCAAAGCCATGGGCAGCTTAAATGGCAAGCACAGTTGTCTTCGTTCTGTGTGTGTGTGTGTGTGTGTGTTTGTGCTGGTGTGTGTGTGTGTTGGGGTGTGTGTGTGTGATTGTGTGTTGGGGTGTGTGTATGTGTGTGTGGGTGTTTGTGTGTGTGTGTGTGGTAGGGTGAGAGTGTGTGTGTGTGTGTGTGTGTGTATGTGTGTGTGTGACAGAACGAATCCAGTCCATGTGTGCGATGTTGATTGAAGCCACACTCGTTCGTTCCTCTGTGTGACGTGTCTCAGGGCACTTGAGTGCAAAAACACATGTCCTGACTGCCGGTCCAAAACAAAAAATATATAACAAACACCTGTGTTGGCGCATCATTTACTGGCGGTCAGAAGATTAACTGTCAGGCCCTCTAGCAACACAAATCACGCTGCTAGTGTTCGTTCGTTTTTTTCTTCTCTTTCAGGAATGTCAAAGTGTTACGTTTCTGCACTCTTTTTTTCATACAAAAAAACGTCGTTTACAGTCATCCACAGTTTTTTCCAAGTCAAGACACATTTTTGAAAACGCCGACAGGTGAATAGAAATTAACCATAACAATGCATATAAATACTGTATATCAACTTAAATACATAGAATACTCAAAATATTCTAGCTTTATAAATTAGACGTAGTGTACATTACAAAGGGATATCAGGTATACACGGATCGTTACTTAAGCTTTAGATTGACCTGTACTTTCGTCGATGTACAATTATTTCTTTGGAAAACATACATAGCATACAATTTAAATAAGGAAAAGCGGAGGTCAACCAATTTCTTCAGCGGTGCACTGAGATCCACTGTTACTCGTGGAGACTGCAATCAACTTGTCTAATCACTATTTTCTCTCCATATATACCTACATTAATATCCCTTATGAAGTATTTCTTTATCCACACCGAATCCTATTGGGTGTTAGTCAGTACAGTAGTGATGAACACATATCACCCCATGGAGGTGACATCACATCAGAGAGGGAACTATTTCTGTGTCTTTCTCTGGGTCTGGAACATGTGATTCAGTTCAAGGTGATCTGGAGTGTCTATTCCACCTTGAGGGCCCGGCGAAGTATCCGTAGCATCGTAGCGGACCCGGGGGGGTCCACTTCCATGTCGTGGTCCGTACGGCGCCCCACTTTATTTTGTGGACCGCGTTATTCAAATTCCTGGGAGATGATTGCTTTGTGTCATTTGATTCGAGAAGGATCAACTGTGAAAAAAGGCAAAAGGTCCGCGGACCGGTCCGAGGACGTTCCCTGAAGGCAGGGCCCGAAGTCTCGCCTGTTTCCTGTTTTTGGACTATGGGAGGGGCTCTCTGGAGCTTCTCGGTGGAGTTGTGGTTACGTACGTAGACAACCGTCGGACCTCTGTTTCCCCAACCGTTCTTCTCTCCGGCTCACTTTCTCTGCCGCTGTCATCTGAACTCCATGCAGGGAATGCATCCTCGTGTTTCAAAGTGCTGTGCCAAGAAAATAGTTCCTTCATGCCAATGTCCCTCTTACCCCTCAACCTCGTCTCATCTCCGCGGTTTGTCACATCTGAGGATCACAAGAAAGAGACAAAGACAATGGCTTAGTGGACCGTCGGCAAATCAAACTTCCACATGACTATGAGGTGAAGGTTACGGTTGGTCAATGTCTGATACAAATACACTCACATCGCACAAATCGCTCTGGTGTTTGTACACGGCAATCATCCCATCCCCCTCCCCAAATGGAGGGGCCCATTGGAGTCATGCCCCTGGTCACCCCATCTCACACCACACACCACCCAAAAGTGTGAGCTCTCTAAATGAAGCACAGTGTAGGGGGTCCCTGCTGGGGTAAGAGGTCACTGAAGTGGCTGGGTCAAGAGAGGTTAACCAACACAGGGCCTTGTTAAGTGCTGGAGGCATCAGGCTTAGTACCATGTTATGTGGTTGCTGATCTGGCACATTATGTATTTATGCATAACTGCAGACTAAGTACATTTGTATTATTAGATTTGAACTTGATTAGTATTAAGTTCAAGGCAAGTCCGGCATTCCTTGGGTGAAACATTATTTCTTACTTCAATAACCTTCCCTAAACATTTAGGGCCTTAGTTTGTATAAGCATTAGTAGGTTGATCTGTTCACTCTTTAGGTCTCTCCATCCAATGTTATGGTTAAAGAACCAATGGGAGGTTACACATTTATAGGCACATCCCTTTGAATAAATAAATAATGAAAAAATAACCCACACTAGTATGAATATAAATGTTATAATAGTGTGTTTATATATAGTTTATAGATATAGTTTAGTTTGCATTATCTTGCATTATCATTATCAAAAATAAACCAAAAACTATGATGACAACGATGATTTCACTGCCATGCAAGACGTGGTGATATCTTAGAATATTCTTATCACACTTGAATCATATTTCAGTTGTAATCACAAGGGGGTTTGGACATGAACAAAACACAAGACTGTTGATAAATTTGACAACCCACACACACAGACACACACAGACACAAACACAGGTAGCGTAGACCTACCACTGTTTCGTCTGAAAAACACCAAAGTACATCTAAGAGCAGCAGGCAAAAAGCATGCATATCTGAGCGGCGACACAATGCAGGCCTTTGGCAGCGGGGTTGATATGGGCATGGGAACAGAGAGATGCAAAAAGAGTTTGGAGGCTGGTTGTTTATCGTGACGTGTCGTAAACAAACCTGCAAGTTCGTTCGTTTAACTCAAGTTGCCTGGACTTGCAGTCTAACTGCGTGAATTTGCAGGAGCATTTACAGGTGAGAGGGTCCTGCACAAAGAAGCGCTTTCTTCTCTCTGAGCAACGTTCACAGTGGCTGCAAGAGAAGCAAAAAGGGGGAGAGAGAGAGAGAAAGAGAGAGAAAAGAGGGAGAACTAAGCTATAGAGCGATACTGCAGAAAGGGCAGACACAGACATTCATGCAACATCCCATAATACTAAATACCTCACCACACACCACGCAGACACCTCCACCACATACTAAACCATCAACGCAGGACACTGATACTGACACTCACTCCTCTCTCAGTTCTATATGGTTTTACCGCCTGCACCATTGCCTGTACTATTATTACCACATTCACAAAAACTGACTTCTTGGAATGGAGAAAAAAAGGGTGTGATCAAAGATTATTAAGGCCCAGGAAATTGTTCTTCAAGTTTAGCAAAGGATGAATTTATGCCCATGAAGCTTGAGGGTTCATCTTCTCTATCCAGGATGATTAACAGAGAAGAAAGCATATGCCCACTGGGCCATATGAAGGAATGCAGGCCTACAACCAAACATGGTGACAATGACAAGATTCAGGTGTACATCAGTTGTGAAGTGAGTTCCATTGGGGGCTACATTCAACCTTTGGCATACTTATTTAGTTTCTTTACTTGAAGATATCATAAACCTTAACACCAGCCACTACCTAGATTATGTTAATTATGCGATAGAAATGTTGGAAGCAAATGTTCAAAATCAAGGCAGATACCATATCATTTGTGAAACCTACATTTCGCTATCCGATAGAAGGTCACCCAAAGTAGACAAAACAGGGAGACAGGGAGACAGATATGGGGCGAGCAGTGTTGTGGTTGTGAGCGAGAATCTATGCTTTGACTGTCATTTGCCTTCGGTCTGCCAACACTACACTACCCCACAGGGAAGCAGTCTACGTGAGTATGGATCAATCTTTGTGTCATGTTCAAGACCGCCTGTAATCAAAACAGGAACACAATAACCCAAAGCAGACAGTATTGCTGCGCCGTTGAAGGGCACAATTAAGTCTAAAGTAAAAGAACTGTCTCTGCACTTGACAGGAACCACTTGTGACGTTACTATCTGTATTGCAAATAAATATATCATCTGAATCACAAAGAAAGCATAGATCTCCTGACAGGACATCAACTGTTATAGTATGGCCAAGAGACCACTTGAGAAAAGAGAAGAAAAACCATGGTATTGTTTAATGGAGATAGCATTACCTGATTAATCGTTTTGTTATCACATCAACTCCACAGCACAAAGTGTTTGTGCCAGATATTGGAAAAAAGAAGAAAAAAAGAAGAAAGATTTGAGAAAAAGTGGAATTTCAATCCGACCATAAAGTTGTAGTTTGTGTGTTCTTTTTCATTTTGATTTGTTTGTTTTCGTTTGTATTTTAATTTACAAAATACCAAAAGAGTTCCTTGGATATCAAGCCAACCATCAAAAGAGACAACGTGCTCTGGCCTAGGCACCCTGTGGAGCTGGCATAGGCCTCAGCAATCCCAGCAGTGTCTCTCTGTTTCTTTCTCTTTCTCTTTTGTCCCTTGCCCCTGAAAAACAGAGAAAAGGGCAGAAGAGAGAGAAGAGAAACACCTAAGTAGATGCAGACACAGACTCAGGAGTAAATCAATACCGGCTCAAGCCAAACAGGAGATGATCAATCTGGAGTGCTTCAAGTGTCGCCTGATCCTGTCTGCCCATTAGCATTAGGGTGTCGATTCACAGAAGGTGGTAGCGTGTGCATGTGTTGTGTGCACGTGTGTGGTGCAGGTCCAGGTGTCATGTTTAGTCAACTATAAATCATGTTTTTTTAGCAGGATAGTGTAAATGCTTGTTGGTGTATATCTATCACTTGCAAAGGTGTAACGGTGGTCGTTCGATGGTCATAACCATTGAACGATTGTAATACCTACAAACTGTCCTACCATGGGGTAAGCTAGCTGCCTACGTGCTCTTTGACAGACACAGGTAGAGCAGGGCTGGATAAAGGCTCATTCAGCCTGAGTTGACTTAGCAATCTGAGCTAACGTGATCCTGTTTCCCCTCAACCAATCCACTGAGCTTTGAACTATGAGGTGCAGTTTGGCACACATGCACTACCTTTATCCAATTAAACAAGTGGTGTTCTCTGACCCGCCAGTGAGGTGTCTTAAGCCACGTGCACACAGACACACACAGACACAGACACACACACACAGGCTCCATCACACACACACACACACACACATAAGCACACAGGCTCACACAGCCTCCCCTATGTGGACCCTCAGTCAGTGCGTGAGTTCCCTCACAGCCTGCGGCTGGCGGGCCGCATCTCGGAGTGTCTCTGGGCTCATCCCTCTATTTACCCAACTAAAAATAAAAATAGGTTGACAGCATGACACCCACTGCTATGATTAGACAGTGGAAGTAGCCGTGGGCCGAGGGTCAGGCTTTTGCAACAGGAGTCGGAGCACAGACGGCAGCGGGTGGTCCCGAGGCAGCCAAGCTACACCTTCATTCTCTGGACTGTTACAGCCGCAGCGCACCATAAAGCACTAAAACCCTTAAGGGCCATAAAAGAAAAGCATGCTTAAGAGCCCAGTAAAGATAAAATATCTCAGGCCTTTTTCCATAGGTGGTGGACCTGGGGCTTATTCACTCCTGCTGAACCTCGGGTGACAAACAGAGAACAATGCCCTCAATAGCCACAGGAGGGAAGAATAAGAAACGCTAGATAAAACCCGTAACTCTCCCAACTGATACCGAAATTACGTAGAAATAACTATTTGCTAGGGGTAAACGTTCATTGTTACTAGCGGGAAATGCTAAGCTTTCAATGAGTCACGCAACCCCGAAGGAACAGGAAAGATGCGGGTGCTATTAGATGTGGAGGCAAACGAGAGATGCCATTTCGTGTGAGGCTCCTCTTAGCATATGGATTGGCCTAGTCATAATTCAAGTTCCACAGTGTCAAAGACATTTCTTTTCATTTGCATGATACACTGTGTTGCGAATGATTGCGCAACCCCAAATACATTGTTTAGAATAATTGTGGTGTGAACAATTAGCTTAGTCAGCTCCAGTACCAGGTGGTTTGGTGTACAACACTACGACCTATTTCAGGAACATCTTTTTCAGTGCTAAAGTCAATACAGTCACATCCACTCCCATTCAGGTCAAAATAAACAACCATAAAAAAGACAAACAGAACACATACTTACTTTTCTTTCTTTATTTTCACTTCTGGTTTTTGTCTGAGGAGAGAGAAAAGAAAATCTTCTTAGACTTTTTTTGTATTTGCTGAATCAAATGGGCTATTGGAGATGACATAAATATGGCATAAAGGGTTGTTGATGTTCCTACCTGCAGTCACACTCTTCATGCTCTATGAAACTCAATTGAGAAAGATGTTGTGATACTTTCTCTCTGACCTGTAGTACCTGAAATAGAAGCAGACGAACACCAATGGCATCATGGACAGAGAATTTAAAAGTCAACATTATAGTTCTCTGACCAGTACTAATTTGGCCACTTCTGAAGACAGACCCGTATGTTTTTGTTCCTGAACAAATCTATACCAGCAGTAAGTTCTCGTTCCAGGGCCAAGAAATATTTTGACCGTATGTAAACATCACAGCATAAACAGAGTTCAGTGTTCACGGGTAAACAACATAGCTGGCATGCCAAAGCTTACAGCTCTACTTTCACTGGTCCTAACTTTAGTAGCCTCATAGACAAAGACAACCTCTGCCTTCCCAAGAGAACGAAAGAAAGACAGAAAGAAAGGACAAACGAAGGAAAGGAAGGAAGAAGGAACGAAGGAAAGGAAAGGAGGGAAGGTCAGTAGGGCGAGGCAGCAGGTGCTCACCTCCATTGTGACGTTGCGAGTCCGCGTGGGAACACACTCCATGGCCTCATCGTTGCAGTATCCCGAGCAGCGCTTGAGGATCACGCAGGCGGGGATGTAGGTGTGCTCGATCCTGTCTGGGTACTCCTGGTAGATGTCCACCAGCACTTCCCGCGTCTGACAGCGGCTCTTGTTGAACACTTGCATGAAGGACACCACTGCAACGGCCAGAGAAGGGGCAGGGGAAAGTATTGAGTCCAGGAATACTGTGGCTGCTGATATCATCAAGACTCAACATTCCTACATCAGAAGAGCCACTTGAAGAGCTTATGAGAAATGATTCTCTGTGTTTTCAGAAAAACGTGTTTTTTTGTGTACTGATGCATTCAGTCCCGAATCTCTCACTTCTAACTTCATCCCGCCATTCCTTTGGCCTCTCTGCCATGCTCTCCTTGCTCGCTTCCGTCCATGAGTGGAAGAGAGCACTTGTCTTTTGTGAAGGCAAAAAGGTACAGACATGCATTTCCCTAAGTGGTGCCCATTACAAAAGCCAGCTTGGCAGGCAAACAATACCACAGAAACCATGGCGCAGGCTGCAACAAAGACAGTTATTGTGCAGACAAGAGTCTTAATTATTCCTGGCAAAACAAAGTTTTGTCAAGCCGGTTCAGAGTTCAAAGCCCACCAACATGGCATACATGTTTCCGTGTACAGGGATATAACTTATATATATATTCCTGTAAACCTGTGCTCACATAAAGACACAACACACCGCATATCCATTCCAAACGCCGCTCTTCCTGTCTGTGAATGAGTTTCATCCCACCATCCGGAGGACAGATCTTTCTGCAACCCCAGTGGTAACTCCTGACCCCTGGGCTGTCAAATCAGCCGTGACCCCCCAGGAAGTGAGGCGCCAGGGTTCACCTCTGACATGTGACCCCTGTGTAGCCCCACCACCACCACTACACCCCCTCAGAGGACCCTCGCCTCAGTATACTGATGCTAGAACAACATCCTCTGGTCCCAATCCCAGTCCGGCTCCACATATAAGACCACCACCACCACCAGTATGCATCATTGTCTGGTCTGAGTGACGTGGTTCTCAAGCCACTGGTTTGGCCCCAGGTTGACCCGGGTGTCCAACAAGCCACCCAGAAAGCTAACAGACTAGCACCTGCTCCCGGGGGAGGAACTCTCCTCCACATTCCCAGGGGACAGAGGAGTTAAGGGAGAGAAATGTTTGTTAGATTTTCAGCAGGCGACATCCAAACGTGGACATGCTCACTTAACCGCCTCCCTCTCACTCTCTCTCTCTCTCTCTCTTATTCTCCTTTTGTATGTGCAGTCTGATCTGTGCTTCCAGTGTATCACTCAAAAAAAATGGAATAAAAAACTCCTGTGTTTGGAAGGCATCTGACGACTGGTGTGAGAATGGTGTGTGAGTTAGTTGAGGCCCAGTGATTTCTGTATGGGCCTGCATGTGAAGGTCAGGTGCAATGCAGGTGGCCGACCAGATGAAGGGAGTTGCTTGCCCTTGTGCGTAGTACAATAATAAACATCCACCACAACCTACCACTCGCTCCATTATTTAGCATTTAGTTTGTCCTACGGCTGCACAGACCATCTGTCCCGACCTTGGCTTGAACACATACCCCTGTGTCAATAAACAAACAATGTCTGTATGTGGCTTTGGGCCTAGGTTGACTGCTAAGTGTATACTAATTAACAATCCATTTGTAAGAATCATAAATGGAGATTAAGCCTATAATAAGGTATGTGTGTGCCATCCTTAACTAAACCTACCCCTTGAAGAAAACTTTTATGGTTGGGCCCTACTCCAAAGTCCCCCAAGTCAGACCTTTCAACCCTGTGGCTGTTTTATTAACCTTGCAACCAACAACAACCGCTAAGAATCGGCGTGGAAGAACAGTCGCCTACAAACGTTAGAAGACTAATTAATGCTGTCACAAACGGGTTTCAAATATATGCTAATTGAAAATAGAAATTCACCACATGTCCAGTAGGTGGCTCTTTGGTATTCAAAATACAGGACGAATATAAAATTGCAAATTCACATTTGAATATCTGTTTCTAAGCACAATACTTACCGACATTTTTATCGCCTTTTACCGTCTTCTGGTCTTCCTTGTTTATACTAGCAGTCTGCAAAAACCAGCACATTATACCATTAGACAAACATGAAAATATTTCTCGGAGCATGTCATATTGTGATGATTTTCTCTATAAACACCACCCCATAATAAATAATAATATTACACATACGAAAGCCAATATATATATATATAGGCTTATGGTTTTAGATTTGGTTTATTTGTCTGTGTTATAACTTATTAAGTCCTCTAACAGTGCACTGGCCTAAGTGCCATTATTTTCCCGCCCGTGGGAACAAGTGCACAGAGCGAGCGGCATCAACGCGCGGCTCTATTTAAATGATCCGGAGCTCCGTCTGTTGTAACCCTTTTGGATATTGCGTGAGAAACCGGTCGTCAGTGAAGTTAACCTCAACCAGTGTGGGCTACCGAGCCCTTTAGGGCGATACGCAGGCGTGTATAAGCGACCGTTGGCATTCCAGATTTTCTGGCTTTTTGTGAAATTAATCTTTGGATTGAACATATATAGTTGAGAATGGATCTCACCCTTTCCCGGCATATTTGAACCCCATTTTAAGCGTTAATAACGGTACCACTAAAACTAGACAGAGGTAACTTTTCGACAAGACAAGCAATTCAAAGGCCTTTAAATGTAGAGAGACAAAAAAAATGTAATTAAATAGTGAAGTACTTAAATAAATAAAAGCATCGTAGTGCTAAATTAATCATACAAATATGTTTTGTTAATGTTATTAATCATGTATCCCTGATTAATGTGTTCGAGCAGGATATGTTATCTGTTCATCCAACATCGAGGTCACTTATCACCAAATATTGCTTAACATTAATCAAGACAATGAAGGACTAACTGTTACTGACTACTACTGTCTAGTCTAGTCTGTAAAGCACCAAACAAGCAAAAGTCCCAGATTACTAGCCTTGTAAGAATGAACAGTAAATGTATCCATGCTCACCTTTATAGTGGATATATGAAGAACTGCTGCAAAAAGGATTTGTATCAAAGTGACAACAAAGTTCATGGTTGTATTTCCAAAGGTGGTAGCCTGCTGCGTTGAAATGTTGGTTTTCTGTCTGTTTCACAGTAAAATAATAACAGAAAAAGACAAAGAGCCAACTGCTTGAATTTCTTGGTCTGGGCTATAGCAAAAGCAAATCCATATCTCCCACGCAGAGAAGCTGCGCCACTTGAAGGAATCCTTTCAATGAAAGTGTTGGACTGGTTTCCAAGGAGTCTCAGAAGCAGCACATCAGAAAAACGTAAGATCCAATCACCGGTCACCCAAAAGACAAAGAAAATTGAGCTATCTATTCTAAATCCACGGCAGAATAGAAACCACGTCTAGAAACAAATCCTTCCCAAAAGAAAAAATGTGCAACACGACTGTAAAGTCTCACCAACTTTGCGCACTGATCTCTTTACATACAGTTAAACTCAGTGGCAAGGTACACGCTCATTGATCATAGACGGAGAGAGGCGCAGTAAAATGCCGGTGTCCGCTATTGGAAAGCCTTCCTTCGAACGCACTGAAACCTTTCTCTTCTTGTTTGATTCTCGCTCCTTTCGCCTAAGTGTGCTTTTGTATATTTAATTTGATTTGAGTTAAGGGCGTCCAGGCGTAGATGGAAGGAGATTGTCTAACACCACCTTCTCTCTCTGTGGCTTCGTTGGTTCTGTTCTGTTCTATGGTCACAGGCTAAGGTAATAAGCACCAGACGGGCTGCGTGCGCTATCCAATAGTATTGCTAGAGTCGCCTTGGAGGCGGACCATGGCAGGTTTTGACAGACAACTGCGTCTTTTATCTCAGCAAAATTTAGTATTAAAGGCTATTGATCCCGCCTTGTATAATGTTATGTATTACTGATGGGAAAACCATTGTCATATAAAATTGACGAATGCTTTATTAAGTTGTTCAAAGCTACAAATACTGTGTGTGTGTGTGTGTGTGTGTGTGTGTGTGTGTGTGTGTGTGTGTGTGTGTGTGTGTGTGTGTGTGTGT
>JAOPJO010000008.1:13219518-13238577 GCA_027123675.1 Molva macrophthalma | reverse complement strand
TCTCTCTCTCTCTCTCTCTCTCTCTCTCTCTCTCTCTCTCTCTCTCTCTCTCTCTCTCTCTCTATCTCTCTCTCTCTTGCTCTCACTCTCCGTCTGTCCCTCTCTCTCTCTTTCACTTTCTCACTCGGTCTCTTGGCAAGACTCTCCAGTACTTTTCCATCCTCTTGACAAAGCCCTAGGAAGAGAGAGAGCGAGGGAGAGAGACCGAGAGAGTGAGAGAAGTGGGGAGGGCAGAAAGGAGGAAAAGGAAGGGATGAGAGAGGAGACTGAATGAATGCAAGAGACTGAATGAGGGGAGGGTGGAGGCTGAATGAGGATAGGGTGGAGGCTTGCCTCCGTCTGACTCCTTCCTCTGCCTTTGATTTCTTTTTTCCCCTCTTTAAAAAAAAAAAATGTGCAGCCGTGCAAATGTCTTCATCTGAGCTGTCCTTTCATAATGACCTATGAGGCCCGTGAGTTCGATGCCTCATTGTTTCGTCTCCTTTTTTTTCTTTTTTTTTTTTTTGTTACTTCAGGCACGAAGCAGAACCCCTCCATTCATGGCGAGGTACACATTATCAGCCCGAAACCTACCAACCCTGTCCAACCAAAGGCATGAGGGACAAAGGAGTCGCCCTAAAGAATGGCTTCGCTTTCCAAACCAAGCAAGCAGATGCAGACTTTCAGCAGGGGTTTTTTTTTGGACTGGAATAACTGTACTGTACCATTGATTTCTTATATTTCACAGCAATAAAGTTATTTGTTTGTAAGTCTTGCCATAAACCCCAAAATCATGTATGCATTGCTTTGTTTGTTTTGAGAAGCATTAATAGAGAATTAGGTTACAGGGTTTAAAAAGCCAAATACTCAGTCCAGGAAGAGTTTTTGTTTGTACAAATCCAAGAGCAGTAAAACAGTAATCCATCTGACAACTGCGAAACATAACTCTGTTTGAGACATGCCTTGCCAGTAATCTGCTATGGGAAGGACATCTTTACTTGGAACAGAACCAAATACGTGTTATATAACAAAAAACTGCTTGCAAGTGCAAAGATCGTAATGACACAATATGATATGATATTTTAGTTTTACATGCTCTGGACGCACAATATAAACATCCAATGAACAGTAAAGACAGTCTAAACATTCCCCAGTCAAAAGGGGAATACAATGGTGAAGGTTTCCGTCTGATCACAGTGCAGTGTGCACCTCTTCTGGGGCTCAGACAGCGCTCACGTGCCCCTCATTAAAAATCGTTGAGCTTGGGAGGTACATGGGATCCTACCAATGTGAACGACAGCCCCTGGTAAGGTGGAGCCTTTGCCCAGATCTGGTTTCACACAGAGAGGAGGAGGAGGAGGAGGAGGAGGAGGAGGAGGAGGAGGAGGAAGGGGGTTTGAGGAGACAACACTGGAAATGTATATTCTGAGAGCCTGTCAAATGTCTGATGCACAAACACAGGGCACAAACACTCACTCACACATTTACACATGCAAATACACCCACACACCCACATACACATACATACATACATACTCATAGACCCACAAACCGACACACACACAAACACACACACACACAAGCATACACACACATACACACGTGTAAGTACACACACACACACACACACGCACACACTACCCTCTGCCAGATGTCTGGGTGTACAAACGTAAAGGTAGAGGAGGAGGGTATGAAAAAAACCAGACATGGAAGGGTGGGGAAGGTGAATTTGTGTACATTTGCAGAGATTCTGAGAGAGAGAGAGAGAGAGAGAGAGAGAGAGAGAGAGAGAGAGAGAGAGAGAGAGAGAGAGAGAGAGAGAGAGAGGATATCAAGGGGAGGAAGACATTAAGTATTCCTGCTCCTAGATTTGTAACATATGCAAGGTTATTGGATACTTACCTAATAACAATAAATAAAAAAAATTTCTACTCAGTGGTGCTCATACATTACATACCGTGGCAAACTTTTATTTTACTGAACCTGAATGCTTCTTTTCTGATCAAACCTTAATCAATAGAGCGAAAGATCAGAGAGTTAAGACATTCCCTGTCCCTGTCTGCATTTAATTAACAATCCTAATAGTTTCTTTCCTGGAGAACACCTAGGAACCACTCATGTCTTTGAGGAGCTCTTCTCGTCTCCAGCCTTCTCTTTGGGTATCTGAGACCTCTCCTCAATGACTACCACAGTTTAGTGTTCGCTATCAAAGATTAGAAAAATCTGTGAGGGGATATGGTGATTGAAATCACAAAGCTTCGTCGCACGACAGGAAACATTCTGTGGACGCTATTCTGTTATCAAAGATGTACAGCTGTGCAGAACTACTAGGTCTGTTTCTGGTTTTGGGGAAGAGGGAAGTTAATACAAGCGTGAGACTGACTGAGGAGAGAGGGAAAGGAAAAAGGGGAGTGAAGGAGTTTGAAATAGAGAAGGAAGGATAATGAGTTTGATGAGCAACAGAATGAACTTGAGTGTTGACCATAGCAGATGGTCACAGGAAGTGTCAGAGACCCCATAAACATGTGGTAAATCCTCCTACACGGACAGAGGAAACAGTCCTCTGACGTCCTCATAAGCCATGGCCTGGTCACTCTCTGCCATACATTCTCTTTATTGGATTGGTATCAACCCAGCCAGGCTCATCTTACTGTACAGAAATGAGGGGGTTTTGTTCTATGATACGTTAACACGATCGTGGACACGTGTGGACTCATAGTGTCTAATTGGCTCAGTTAACCACCTGTGGAATGGTCAACAAGTGTCTCTGTGTGCTAATGTCTTCATCTACGCCAGTGTGGTTCTTATTTTCTGAATTTTCCGAATTATAATCACATGCTTTTTCTCTCTGTTATTAGCTTTTTG
Source organism: Molva macrophthalma (assembly GCA_027123675.1). NCBI lineage: Eukaryota > Metazoa > Chordata > Actinopteri > Gadiformes > Lotidae > Molva > Molva macrophthalma. The sequence continues at coordinate 13,235,733 of JAOPJO010000008.1, read as the reverse complement.
GTTGTGGATGAATACATAAAAGGGAATGTACACAATTATTCCCCAAATGTCATTGCGGAAAGATGTACAGAACTCTTCATGTTACACGTATAATGTAATATAATTGACCAGAAAGGAAAGTGCACCAGAGGTTTTCATGCAGAGAATGTGAACAGAACTCAGCTGTGTGGGCCCATCGCCAGCTGCATCTGGCCAAAAAACAGAGTTTGCATACTTATACTCACATTAACAGACACACACACACATACACACACACACACACACACAGATGTATGTGCATGCTGACTTGCTTCTTCGTCTCTCAAACTCCATCTCTGTAACACTCTCTCTTTCTCTTCTCATTTTGCACATGTGTGAAAATGCACAATTGAACAACAAAGGAACACATACACACACCCACACCCACACTCACACTCACACACACACACACACACACACACAAACACACACGCACACACACACTACACGTCTCTCATGCAGGAGAGTTGCATCACCAGACGCACAACTTCCTGTCTATCCCTGATTGTGGCCATGACGCTTCACGTTTCCCCCATTTACGAGCTCTGAGTGAGTCATCGTCTACAGCTCTGCTTCTTATCACAGGCGTGCTGCTGCTTTGTTGCGGTAACCGTGTTTTGGCACCATGTGTTGTTTCCAAATTTGATTTCAGTGTCGTTTATTTTGTATTTGTCAAGTTAATGTTAAGGCTTTCGGAAAACCACAGTGATAACAAGAGGTTGAATGACCACCAAGGTTGACAGAGCAAATAAATATATTGCTGGTAAATATATAGCTTGAGTTCTGGGAAATAAAAGTATTATTCCATAATTTTCTCCATGCCATTATTTTGTAACTGCTTTCACCAAGTTCATGTGTTTCGTTTTTTTTTCAGCCCGTCGTACAGATATTCCGGACTAAACATTTGAGAGTTTCAGCGGAAAACAAGAGAACAAGGTTACGGCTACGCACTACATACATGGTCAATATCGCACAGCATTCCTTCAGCACTAAGCCCAGTTCAGGGTTCCTCTTCAGTCTGGAAGAACCTTGCATGGTGTCCATGCCCGATTGGTTTCACCAAAGTTGTTCCAGTTTTCATTTCTCTCTTTAACAGCCATGAGATGCTCCCTTCTGGAGATGGACAAGAATTTTTTTTCTCTCTGGTTGTTTATTTTTTTTCAAGTACATTTCCCGCTGTGCCCCTCCTCTCTGCTGACAGATGATGAGATCCAGATGCAGCAGTTTGGATCAAGGCTTAAGGGGGCTGCAGTGAAAGAGTCTGGGGTTTTGGAGGTGAAAACGGGGGTCGGGTGGATCTGAGGTCTGGGTTAGTGGCTCGGATCTAGAGTGAATTCAGAGGTAACACTCATGTCAGAAGCCACGGTGACTGGAATAGATAGGAACATGATGACTGGAATTGATAGGAACACAAGTACACAGAGGGGATAGAGGTGGTGATGGTGGTGGTTGTGGAGGTGGCGGCGTTGATGGAGGTGGTTGTGGAAGAGGTCGTGGTGGTGATGGTAGAGTTGGTTGTGGCGGTGGTAGTGGTGGAGGTGGTTGTGGTAGAGGTGATGGTGATGGTGGTGGAGCTGGTGCTGATGGAGGTCGTCCTGGCTGCTGCCCTGCGGGGGGCCTGTTGACACGGGGGGGGGGGGGGGGGTCTCACCACTGTGCCTGGCGCACCGAGGGTGTGTATGTGTGTGTGTGTGTGTGTGTGTGTGTGTGTGCTGGCTGGGCCTTTGATGTGTGTGTGTATAGCCGTGCAGCAGCACACATGGCAGACCCACAGAGAGGTGTTGGAAGCAGCCTCACGTGATCTTTCTGGAGCCGGAGGCCCACTTTACCTCGTTTTTCTTTTTATGTTCACTCTCTTTTTCACACATCCCGTTTCCTCCTCGCTCATTTTCCCATTCATTTCCCATTCTTCGCTAATTTTTCCATTCATGTTCTCCTGGGTGTCCTCCAATGTACTCTCTTCTGTTGACCAGTATTTAGTATCCAAGTATCCAAAAGCAACTTACATCGTTTTTTTGTTTAACATAAGCAGGATTAGACGCCTTGCTCAAGGAATGCCGTCAAAACTGCGGACATTGCGGTTTCAAACCTAAAATGTTAAAGCTAGGAGTTAAGCACCCTAGCCACTAGACTATTCTGCACTCCCATTCTAGTTCCATCACATTAAGGCCCTCATTTTTAACCTGTGAAGTTTTGATCCTGAACCCCACCACCAGTGTTTTGCATTCCCTTCCCCACAATTCCCTATCACACAACGACCCTGTTGTCGTTGTGTAAGGGGAGGGCCAGGAGAGAGATGGACAGAGAACCAGAGAAGGGAATAAGCTTATTTTCTACAGCAGCAGCCTTTAGAGATCCCCAGGTACCATTATAAGTGGGGTCTAAGTCACTTTGAAAAGACATACTTAAACACTCACAGATACAAGCAAGTACAACACACACATATACAGTGTGTACACACACGTGCACACACACACACAAACACACACACATGCCACTCACACACACACACACACACACACACAGGGCAGGGGTCGCAGGAGTGGGGACATACAGATTTACTGTCAGATCCTGTGGACTCTGTGAGGCTCCCAGAGCAATCGTTTGGCTGGGCAGACGGCTGAGTGGGTGTGGAATCAGATCCCCATGTAAAAGGTTGGGTTTCACACTAAACTCACGCAATGTCTGATTAGCGTGTTGAGTGGAATTTTACTGGCTTCCTTAAGGAGCCGGGCAGACAGGTAAAGGAGTCTAGTTAGTATGGAAGCAAGACCTTACACGACCGATGTCCATTCTTTTTTTTAGCGTGAATTATTTAGCAGGATCTGAGTCATTGTGTTTTTTTAACAAAGAGATTTTGCTGAGTTCAATTGAACAAGATGTGCTGGGCAGCTATTCTGCTACAGAGATCGGGAGATTCCGTCTAATTCTCCCGGGGTAGCTCTCTGGGAACCTTAGAGACGAGAGCAGGCCATGTGCGGGCCGTCTGGCTGGACCACTGGCTTTCGACTGGAAGTTGTGATTTAAAACGCAACTGAGGCTCTGCCATAAACACCAAAACATGGCCACATTAATCAAAGCGCTGCTCTTCCTCCTCCTCCATCTCCTCCTCCTCCACCTCCTCTACCTCCTCCTTCTCCTCCTGCATCTCCTCCTCCTCCGCCTCCTCCTCCTCCTCCTTTTCCTCCTCCTCCACCTCCTCCTCCTCCGTCAGAGCTCTGGTAATGTAACTGTTAATGTCATGGCGACGGGTCTGTGTCGAGGTGACCTCTGAAGCGTGTCTGGGTGGGGGTCCGTGACGTGCACTTAAACTGCAGGAAGAACAATTTGCTGGCTAAGGCTTGATATATGCCATGGATGTGTCCTGTGCGTGTGTGTGTGTGTGTGTGTGTGTGTTTGTGTGTGTGTGTTTGTGTGTGTGTCCATGTTGGTCTGGTGCTAGTGAGTGCATTTATCTATTTATCTATGCATGTGTGTCTATGCATGTGTGTCTACACTGTACGTGCATGTATGTATTCACACACATGGGCATGTATGTAATAAGGCACGCGTATGTATGAATTCACGCACATGCCCATGTATGGAACGGGAAAGACAACAATACGTTGAAACTGAAACGTGATTTGAAACTGCGTTTATGTGTGTGCACGTTTGCGTATGTTTTTGCACGTGTTTGCTGCTGTTGGAGTTTTTGTGTGTATGTGTGTGTGCATGTGTGTGTGCATGCGTCAGTGCGCGTGTGCGTGTGTGCTGGGGTGCGCACGTGTGTGTGCGCAGAGCAGCACTATGGGGGGGGGCATAGAAAGCAGAGGGGGGAACAGGAAGGGGATGTAACCCAGCTGAGTGAGGAGACCCAGATTAAAGCTGCCTGTCACCCTGGCGCCTGTAGGGCCCACGGATGCATAGTAAGAATGGTATGGCCCCGCAGACACACAGAGACCTCCACAACTCATTGTGGTCCGACCAACCTGTGGGAAGGAACATCCTTTACCAATCGCCATATCAACCTTGACCCATGTTTAACCTCAGGTTGGGGCTGAATTTGATTTTGTGGGCAGGAAATCGATGTAAAATGGCATCCCTTTGGCTAATTGACCGTGCAAATGCATGTGCAATATGTAACGGTGAGGAAGGAGTGAATTGGAGGGCCTATGCTCTGCAAACTAAATCAAGTCAAGTTACGGGCCAACCGCAGGCTCCTTAAATGGGCGGCCAGGGAAAGGGATGGAGCCGAGGCCAAATTTTGCAATAATGGAACAAAGAAATCTGTATCGACTTAAGAAAGAATAATGTTGAACATAAAAAATGATGATACCAATCCAGAGCATTATGAAAGGTGTGAAAGATATGCGAATGCAGTATTGTCAAATCAAAAGCGTATCATGTATTCAGTTTGAACAGTGAAGAGCCCAGTCACTTCCAGTGTCAGTCCCCTCAGCCCAAGCCCCACCACTAACATTCCCACAAGCAGTAAACCCTCAACCTGACCATCATTCCAACGCCCACTTCACCCCTGTGGTTTCTGTCCATTGAATCCAGCCACAGTATTCAACAGAGAACCAGAGGACAGGGGATGTTTTCTTATTTCCAGTAACATAGTCACCTATATTACTCTAGTCATTCATGGTTATTCTGGTTATTGTAATAAGATCACCCCCTTGTGACTGTGGAGGTCACCCCAAGACTGGATGCTTCTGAAGAACACTTTCATCTTCATCCAGCAAGCTTTTATATGACACTGCTTAAGGAGAACCAGACAAGAAAACCCAGTGAAGACAGCAACGGCAATTCCCACGACTGAGTTAATTTGCTGGCACACACTCAAGCATTCTGTATTAACTGTCTGCATACATCTGCTCTCTAAGCAGGTATCTTTATCAAAACAAACATGGCAACAAACACACACAACCCCCTTCTCAAGGGGTACAAATGTAGTCTTCCGTGGCGCAATTCAATAGGGCATGTACTGTCCACCCGTAGTATCAATGCAAAGTGTGTGTGTTCTGGAGGGCAGGGTAGGAGCACACACACACACACACACACACTTAGTAAACACACACACAACAGCAACAACACACACACAACAGAAACAACACACACACACTTAGTAAACACACACACACACAACAGCAACAACAACAACAACAACAACACACACACACCAAAGTCCCTGTGGTCTACTTGTTGTAACTTTGGGTCAGTGGGTTGCACTCAGCCTTGTCCCAGTGCCAGTCCTGGAGCAAGTGAGGTCCAACAAGATGATGTCACGCAGCTCCCAGGACGATGTCCACCCTTCGTCTACCAGTAAAGGCCTTCAAATACTTAAAGTAATAATCTCAAAGATTTTACTGTCTGCCGAATGACGTAACACCATGGTGATAGAGACTGTCCCAAAAAAAAATCGGAAGAGGCGCACAGTTAGTGACACGTTTTCCATCACCCTGCAGTTGTTGTTCTGCAGTTAGGTGACTGGCTAACTGCCAACTGACTGATGTCACACCTGTCGACCCTGTTTTGAGATTGAGATTGACACTTTAAAACAAACTCGAAATCGGCATGGACGCCTGGATAGAGTTTCCTACCATCGCCGGTGAAAGGCACATAATCCCTTGCAATCTCAGCAAGTCTTGCTTCAAATTGGTTCATCTTAGAATAAAAAGAGAGCGGGACATAACAGTCAATATTTTACAGACACCAAATATTTGGTAGGTGCTGACATAATCATTCACTGTAGTTCTGTTGATCAATTGCAGGCAGGGGTGTATTGCCGATATTGTTTTTAAGTATATCGGGGCCTTGACCCCCCACTGACGGTCCGAACCCTGACCTTTAACCTACGGGCCAAATGGGCAGGTCCACCATGGAGGACCAATGACTTCACCTGCCAACCTGTTTCTCCTCAGGTAATCACAAACTCCTGCTCCCTCATATGCGCGCACAGCACCATGTCCAGGGCCCACAGCTAAGAACTGATCACACAAGATCACACAAAGGCAGTCAGTGAACAAGTTAAAAGTAGGGCAGTAGAACACATATGAGATCGTGTAAAGGAGAAGTCCCACGGCAGAGTTGCCAGATTATTTTTCCTTCGATTTATTGGTTTTGTTTCTGCTGCGCTTTACTTCAAACATGTGGCAAGAGCACAGATGACACAGGACAATAAGTAGAAATTGAAGATACATGAAAGAATCCACTTGCCAAAAGAAGTTACTGTCCATTCTTTCACAGAGAGGGAGACGGCGGGAAGACATTAAACCCGCATTGGAACAGGCATTTCCAGTCCACCTCATTTATAGGCCGAATAAATAACAGCCACAGTGAAACTTCAAACAGAAATTCACCTAGTTCCACCCTTTGGTTTCTGAACACATACATTTTCCGGCATGGATGTGTGAGAACAAGCAAAATAGTGTGTGTGTGTGTGTGTGTGTGTGTGTGTCTGTCTGTCTGTCTGTCTGTGTGAGTGTGTTTGTTTGTTTGTGTGTATGTGAAAGAGAGGAAGACAGAGAGAGAAAACAAGAATGAGAGAGACAGAGAGAGAGAGAGAGAGACAGAGACAGAGAGACAAAGGGAGAGGGAGAGAGAGTGAGACAGGGAGAGAGATAGACAGAGAGAAAAGGGGAGAGGGAGAGAGAGAGAGAGAGAGAGAGAGAGAGAGAGAGAGAGAGAGAAAGACGGGTGGGTGGTGTTGGTGATGGGGTGGGGGGCGTTGCATGCAAACAAATTGAAAAAAGATGCCACATCTGGTGATGATTCTGGGGCAGATCTTGTTCACTGGACCAATATCCTTCCCCAAGGTTAGTGGAACCGGAACATATCCATCTCCTCCCGCTTCTACCCTTACAAATATATTGGGCTGACCACACGTAAGAGCGGCATAATACCCATTCATCAGTAAAGGCTGTGCGAGAGGTACACAGCACTGAGACAACAGGAAGGAGGTCCATATCGCTACCACAAAATATGGCCCTGTATTGCTAATGACGCTCGCTTACCAGAGCTTACTCTCCAACATGTATTGTACTCTCGTGGTTTTAAGAAAATATCCCCAAAAATGCATATGCTTTGAATTACTAGATGGTATATTATATGGGAAGGAATTGCATTAATGCCTCGCCGTATTTTTCTCCTGATGAATAATTCTCAGACATCCCTATTAAAGAATATACAAGTGACATCAATTACAAGTCAATCAAATGAATAATTATGTCCTTCAAATAAAGACTTCTAACAAGTGATGATATGGTTCAAGTATAGTGGCGTAGAAGTAAAGAGAAAATAATGCTATTCTCATGGACATCTCTTTGATGTACCAGGTGAGTGACTTTCTGATTGCATGCGATCTACAGACAACCCCCCCCCTCCCATTACATCTGGCCCAGACATTGAGAATCTCCACCACATCCAATGTCAGTTCCCAACATTCATGGTGTTTCAGTCTGCATACACAGAGTTACATATCTGTTTCTATGTGAGGCATGCCATGCTGGTGGTACATTCAGACCATCTCAGGGAGAGGCTAAGAGTGACTTTGCCATAAATCTCAGATTGTTACAACTGCAATCCATGTCAAACACTGTCAAAACATATCGAATATACCCAAACAAGTGGTCTGCTACGTCTACATGTGCGTGATAAACCTGTCACAGAGGCCGATAATCCCCCCCCCCCCCCTTGGACTGCTGATGTAAACCTGAGCTGGATGCTCCAGAAACAGCTTTCATCCTTTCAACTGACCCTCCATCCCTCTGTCTCTCTCTCTCTCCCTCCCCCCTTACGGGTCCCAGCTGCAGGCCTTCAGGTCGGGAAGTAGGGGGGGATCTGGTTTACCAGAGCCCACCTTAGACAGAAACCATGCAAAGAGTAAACGCTCAGCCTTTATCAGACTGGGAAGTGTCTGGACTATATATCTACACTCAATGCTAACAAAGACCCAATGTAAGGACCATACCTGGGTAGAACTGATTTTACTGATTTAGAGATTACACAGTTCAGATGAATAGGTGTTTATAGTCTATAGCCTAGTAGCTATGACAGTCAGTAAATAAACTTTATTTATTAAGTAAAGGTTTATCTCTTCTTTCCAAACATTTTGCTACATTTTGCTATATATTTACAGAGATTTGTTGCAACCCATTGGCCAAAAAATGACTGTTGACTGTCTTTATAAATGTAATTTGTATTAGTACTTATGTTATGATCAATATTGTAAAAGTACATTATCAAATTGTTGTGGTTAAGTAAAACACAGTGACTATGTTTGTATGCTGATGCTAATCTGGAAATACAGGTGAAAAATAAAAAATAAATAAATAAATGGGTTGGGATCAAACTCCACAGAGAGCCCAGATTGGGTCTGTTGGCTCCAAACACATTTCAATGGGAACTCGCAAAAAAGCCTGGAGACTATTATGCTGCCTGTGACGCCTGCATACAATTACCATTAATGCGTCTTCAGCTCTCCCACAATGCAATGTGTGTGTGTGTGTGTGTGTGCTAGCAAGTGCTTGTTTCTGTGTGTGCACATGCGCTAGCATACGCACTGGCGTAGGTTCTCCCGTGAGTGTGTATACGCACTTTTCCAACACAATCGTGCTTGTGTACACATTAAACACTGTGACTCGGAGGACAACAGCGTGAAATGGGCGATGTGGGGTGATGTTAACTCACACAGTGAAAAGGGGAGGGGCAGTGAGAAACAGGAGGGGAGAGGGAGATAGAGAGAGAGAAAGGGAAAGAAGGAGCGATGCAGAGAAAAGCAGAACAGCTGAGCGGAGATGCTGCCAGTCTGCACGTAGCCCCCCCCCCCCTCCCCCCGACAACCCCCTACCCACCAAAACCACTCCACCCACATCTCACCACCACCCACCACCCACCACCACCCACCACCGGTCCACCCATCCCAATCAGCCAGCCAGTCAGCCCAGCCCAGCCCAGCCAGGCCCAGCAGCCAGGATGCCGGGGGGGCGTGGGGAAGCAGGCAGGACCGGCTCTCTGGTTGGCAGGGCACTGGTGGGGTGAAGCCTTGCGTCGACGCCACGCAGCGGTCTCCCCAGATCGCGTCACGGAGGCCGGGCATGAATGCTCATTGTGGATATGATGAATGAAATCATTCATGTCTTCTACAATTAGAACGAGGGGGGCCTGAATTCGAGCTGATGGGGAGAGGTGGCGTTTCGGGGGTGTGGGTTGCTGCAGGGTCTCTGCTGGTAAATAAAGTCTAATTCACCCCTTTGCATTTGTCGTGGACTCATTCTTCGCTCGGCCGCCGTGTCTTTCAGGAAGTTGATCGAGTGAACACGTGCAGATGCAGACGATGTGCCGCTAAACCACACACAGCCCAGTAGTCTCAGTCTCCATTAACATCCATTATCAAGAGATGACGGGAAGAGACACCGCAACCCCATTTTAAGATTCTTCATGTTCCCAGTACACGCCCCAGCATTTAGTTCTTTATTAGTGCACTTTAGATGCTTGGCAGACTGAAGGCGGTTCTAACTAATGTTTCCCGATCCCCCCAAAAAAAGCTAAGCGAAAAAGTAATAAAAGAATCCCTGATCGCAGATTTTGGATTTTAGGAGTGGTTCAAACGGGATTATCAGACAAGAAAGGTTTTCAGCAGGAAGTAAATGCAGACGGTCGGATGATGTCCCGGCGTGACTGTGTGTAATTCAGGGCGGCTCTCGTGACCGCGCTGGGAGGGACAGCATGGGGGACTCAGTAAGGGCCAGACCCTAAAAGTCCTCCTCACACACACGCTGTCGTCTTGGTAGTACCGTGACATTGGAACCAACACGCACACATTGTTCCCTATCATCTCACCAGTGAAATGTCAGGGCCCCCTCTCTTCATGTGAGAGAAATTCTTCCCCACCCACCCGCGCACATGCACACGCACATGCACGCGCACATGCATATGCATATGCACACACACAGACACAAAGCCACATAGACACAAAGACACACAGAGAAACACACACATGCAAACCCACACACCCATATACACACAGTATTGGGCACCACTACAAGTTTTCATTTAAATATCAAAGAGCATGAGAAGGTGGCGAGAAAGTCCAAAAAATCTCCTTTTTTTGTCGGTTTCCTTTCAGAGAAATGTTATGTTAATTCCAATCCAAATTGGCCAATGGGACAATGTATGCTTTTGTCGCAGAGTTCACAGGAATGTTCCTCAACTTTCATGTGAAACCCTTGTTGATCATTATCTGAAACTTAACAAAGAAACATCCTCAGGATAGGTCAAGTTTGTTGCATTTAGTAACAGTTCTATGCCTCCGGCTTCACAGGCCAACTCATTCAAGTTTAGAGACGGGGGTTTCGACAGGGGTTACGAGATCTGACGTTTACCACCACACATTGAATAGAAATTAAATGAAGTAAAATGTCCAACGAGTGCATTCAAGTATCAAGTAGCTGGCGAAGACCGGAATGGGCAGCTGCGGACCAATAAAGGATGCCCACTTTAACAGTGAGGTGAATACCCTGGTTTTCTTTTTTTAAAAGACCCTCAATAAAAATAATGATGAGTGGTGTAAAATAACACCATGACTCTCTCTCAGCCTGACATCAATCTCTTGGAGTGTTCTGGAACACTCCAAGAGATTGATTGAAAATACTTTTGAAATAAATTGTAACAGTAAATTAAGATGCATTGTACTCAAAAAAAGCAAAAGAGGGTTTTTCTTAACTGCACTTATTCCATAGAGATTAAATAATGCATACATCATTTTTTTATTGACAGGAAAAGAGATGTTATGGGCAAATGGTCATCATTTAATCATCTCAACCTAGTGTGTGTGTGTGTGTGTGTGTGTGTGTGTGTGAGTGGGTGTGTGTGTGAGTGGGTGGGTAGGTTCTGCATATGAGAACAAGAAAAAATATATTGCAATGTCATGCCTAATTTCTCTCTTGTAACCTTGCCTATTTCCTGCCGACTTACTACATCAATCACAGAACAGCATGCCTCTAACCAACCCCTAACTCCAGTCTCCACCTCCACCACCCTCTCCACCCTTGTACCGTACACTATATGCTTGTACTTTAGACATCCACTTTAGATGGCTATCTAAGACTAGGTAAATCCAAATAGCTGGTCTTAATTGACATTTTCAATCAAAGTGCAGTCAAACAATGGTGCAGACCACAAAAGGGGAAGAAGGGGCATGAGATATAACATTTAGCATTTACCCATGTGACATTGTTGTCTCTGTTCCGACATCTAAACTCTGACTTGTGACTGCTGCTGTGTTTGAGAGCCCTGCCAAGCGGATTCCTGACTGGAATGTATCAAGAACCCACCCAAGTACCCACCAAAGAACAACTGAAAAGTGGAAACAATTATAGACTTTTATGGACTGTTGAACATTACTCTTGGTAAATTGAAAAGCTGTTGAAAGGTAAATATTCAAATATTACTTCTGATCGGCCAAAAGCAATGCATTAAAAAATAGTTATTTGAAACATATGAAATGAAGGAACGAAGAAAGAAATGCACAAAGTGTAGGAGAAAGGAAGGCATGAAGGAAGGAAGGAAAGAAGGAATGCACAAAGGAAAGATGGAATAAACACACAGAGGAAGGAAGGAGGAAAGGAAGGAAGGAAGGAGGGATTAAAGGACGAAAGGAATGCATGAAAAGGATAGGAGCAGGAAGGAAGAAAGGAACTTTTTGTTTGTTTTTTTTGTGCTAAAAGCATCACTATTGAGTGCAGAATCCATCCAATGGACATGATGAAATTCTCTCTCTCTCCCTCCCTTCTCCCTACCACCACCATCCCATTTCACTATCAGTTTCCCCATCCCTGCTACCAACATGCCCCCACAGCACAGTCTGCATCGGTTTGGGTCAAACGATTGTACCGTCTATCTGGAGAAGACAAGATAAGTGTGTCCGTCAAGCGCTGCCTACACTCACGGGGACGCACCTCGACAACAAACGCTCTGCGTATCTGATGAGCCTCTCCACCATATCTGATCCATGCACTCTGCTACAGCTGTCCTTTGAAGCCGGATAAGGGGCTGCTCTCGCTGTGCTCAGGACCCAGCGCTGGGTCTCCTGTTACGCAACTATTATCTCCTTAAGACACCATAGGCCCCCAGTCTCACGTGTCGCCAGGGGCACGAGATTCCTCAGCATGTATGTCTTGAGGCAGACATGCATGGGACCCGTACTCCTTAAAAACCGCCAGCTTTTGCACAATGGAAGGCATCCATCCTGCGGTGAAGAGATGCACTTATGAACATAATGAAAGGATCGTATGGTCTTTGCCCGTGCCTTAAGTGTGTTTGGTCTCTGCAATCAGCCCACTTTGTTCAGCCCTTCGCCTTGTTGCGGTAAGAGGCAACACCAACACTGTGGTCGCCAACATAGGTCGTAAGATCGTTTAGGAGTGACTGAATACTTTTTGAAACAGGCAGGCATTTCATTTCTCAGCATCTGGAAGGATTAAATCTTTTCATCTTTCCAACAATCCTTTTACAGATGTTTGCTTTGTGTGATTTGGCTCCAACAAACTAGATACAGATAATATCTGGTTAATTAGTCTAATTGATTGCATGCAGAGCATACAACACTGTGATTGATTATTGATTGGCTTGAGCAAACAACACTGTGATTGACAGAATCAGAGGAGAAGTTTACGGGAATTACAGCCGTGTCTTGTCAAGGCCGGAGACATGCCAGACAGTTTAGACTCCAACCTATTGAAGCATGCTGTAGATCTCCACCCCCCCTCTTTCTCCATCTCTCTGTGCACCATTATATGCCTCTCTCCTCCTTAACCTCTGACCTCTCTACATCAGCACAGACAGAGGCTGTGCCAGAAGCATGCAAGTAGGAATAGCAATAAGATTATGGATATGTATGTCATACTGTACATGTAGACAGTATTATATTTGTGCGCTATTGTCAGTAGAATACAGTATTGCTCAACCTCTCCCACTCAGCCGGTAGATACCTGCATACAGTCCCACAACAGAGCTATCTTCTAGCCATGCTCTATAATGCTTTTGGCTAGCAGCTGAACAAGGTTTTAGACCACAAACCGTTTGAGGTCTGGATGCACTTTCTTGTGTTTTCCTTATTACTTGGTGCGTTAACTCCCCCAGCTTGTATTGAGCAATAGCGTGCAAGTGATATAATAGGATTCTGATTTTTATTCAAAAGTTCAACAACCTCTCTGGTATGAAAGGGCTCAGAGAAAATCTGTGGCGATATCAAGTACAAACATTACAAAGTGAAGAGCTGCTGTAGAGGAAGTGGTAGGAGTGGGCTCTGCATGGGGCCGACTCTGGGACGTCTGGAGACAGACGCCGGGGGGGCAGGGGGGGGGGGGGATGAGGATGAGCTACAGAAATATATGTTGTTTTTTCTTCTAAATCTCTGAGGATCCTTAAACCTCCCCATGAAGCACCTTTGGCCTCGGCTATCTCACCAAGTAGCATTTTTAAGCTTCCTTTTGTATCAACAGGGATGGGGCTGAATGTGGCCCCATGAACACTGTGGCTCCAGCCTGGGCCAGACCAGACCTCTTTTGTTCCCCAGGCATGCCTGGACATGCATGCTATTGCTGCTCACCTATTTTCTTAGTCCCTTCCTTTATCTTGATCCACACTCCTCCAGGTAACACAGATTTATGTATGATTATAAATGGACAGGTTTTCATAAATGTCAACAAAACATCCATAGCCAATGTTGCCCAGTATATTACGTTTGATTACATTATATATGTTACATTATATATTTAAAATGACGTTCTGTTGTGTTATGTTTTTGATATGTTGTGATGCGATGTTGTTTTATGTTATGTTAGGGTTTGTTATGTTGTGTTATGTTTGGTAGCATTATATATGTCGCACTATGTTATGTTATGTTACGTTATGTCACATTATATGTGACATTGTAACGTCACATTACATTGTGTTTTGTGGTATATTGTGATGCGATATTGTTTAATGTTATGTTATCTTATGTTATGGTGCTTTTTGTTATGTTGCATTTTTTACATTATGTTATGGGACATTCTGTTACATGCTTTTACATTACGTTATGTTACGGTGTGATACGTTATGTTATGCTATGTTACGTATGTTAAGTCGCATGTGTTTTGTTTTGTTGCTTATTATGCTGGCTGATTTGATGAGCAGTTTCAACTTCGCATCGATGGTGACTGTGGGAGTGTGTGTGGACGATGGCTGGTTTAAGCGGCCTCACCTGGCCGAGTCTGATTGGACTCTGGGGCTGGGTGAGGCACAGGTTAAACCAGCCATCACCACACACACACTCAGAGAGATCTCCTGCATGGCACCAGCCCATGTATCATTAAACTTTACAATAAACCGGATTCACAACAACAACAACAACAACAACAACAACAACCACACCATCCTGCGTCCTGTGTCTGGAGAAACCAATACAAGTCACCTAGGTGGAGTGTAGCAAAGTACCCTTGCTGCAGTGACAAAGCTGCATTTCTTCATTCATTTGTGTGATATACAAAGGCCTATCCGCGTAGCTCGATCTGAATTGTCAACAACGTTGTGAACAAATACAACGAGCAACCCATAAAAACGGTGTGTAAGCATCTGAAGCTCTGCCCCACAGGGACAGCTTGGAAACCGTTCAGTCAACATACTGATCTCTTCTCTTCTATTGAGAAATTGGGTGTAGAGCAACCCGCTTCAGCTGCCCAGAACAATAACAAAGAGAACAAAACAGTTTGTTGGATGTTACAGAACAGTTAGTACAAGTGAGGCTGTGTTGTGTTTGGCTGGGACTTGTGGGCTCATCCTTAAAAATGACATTCTGTCAAACTGTTTAAGCAGAGGATGTGTATATTCACTTTCAATTGTGATTTTAAAAAATATATATTCTGTGAATGTCTAATGCATCGCTGAAGCAATCGGTGGTATTGGTTGACAAATTGAAACAATTCTTGTGTGCGGTGAATGAACAATAACCTCAGGGGATAGTTTTCGCTTTTGTTTAACCAACACACACACACACACACACAAACACAGTTTCGCTTACTTTGTCCTAATGAAGACTTATCTCATTTGAGTGATGAACCGACCTCAACCACACATACAAGGGTGGGAAAACTTGGGAAGTGTTGGAGATTTCCTTCTCCCGGCTCTCTGTCATTATCTTCTGAGGAGACACACCTGAAACCGACTACAAACAATCCGCATGTATGGCTGTTGTGTTAGTTCAGACGACTTTGGGCAAAGACGTTCAAATAGTTCCAGGTGTGTGTCCAACGAGAAACACTTGGAAAACAAGGCAAGTCCTTTTTTTTTTTTTTTGTACTTTGTTAGACAAAAGTGAGCGAGCTCCATCAGTTCTCACAAAGTCTGTTCTGTTCACCTGCTGTGCTGCTCCCTAGAGATACGCCGCCCTTACAGATGATATATCATTCATGAATCGTCTGAACACATCAAGCATTACATGGGGAGAGGAGTAACAAGAACCATTTGGATTCATTTTGCAGGAAATCCCACGTTTGTTTCGAGGCGGATTGATTGTAGCCAAACGTAATGAAAGGCAAAGGCATTTAACGCAGACGTTAGATATCGTAGGTATTAAACATCAGCACACACACACACACACACACACACACACACACACACACACAATGTTAGGTGAGGGCGGAATGTTGTACACTCCTATATGTAATTTTAGTTTCACTTCATGGCCTTGTTTGTGCAGCCTTGGCCTCACGTCAGGGTTTCCCCAAGTGCTGTTGTGAAACTATTATTTTGCAACAATTAACCAATAACAGATAGCTGTACTTGATACAGACCCGACGGCAGAACACCTCAGTTCTGTTTACTGCCATCTCTCCTCTTGGCCTCTTGGCCAGCCGGTCTTCCAATAATACTTTCACACACACACACACATGCAAACACATGTACATGCACGCAGACCCACTGATGCTCTTTTACAATCACAAATATAAGCGCATATATAACAAGTAGCTCTACGAGACAACCACACGCTCACTCAAATAACCCCAAACACTTGGCACATACAGATAAGGCATGAAAACACGTGTGTACGTTCATAGTAATAAACAAAGGCACAAAACTATGCATGCTTTCACACGATTCTCACACACACACACACACGCACACACACACACACACACACACACACACACACACACACACACACACACACACACA
>JAOPJO010000008.1:13193958-13206327 GCA_027123675.1 Molva macrophthalma | reverse complement strand
CCCCCCCCCCCCCCCCCCCCCCCCCCCCCCCCCCCCCCCCCCCCCCCCCCCCCCCCCCCCCCCCCCCCCACACGCCATTAAAACCCGCCTTTCCAGCTGACCAATCGCCATAACCGGCTCCTCTGAAATGCTTGCCACACGTCGGCAATAAATGGAAATGAGCTCTCAACTCCAACCAGCTGGTGTGCCCCAGAGGAGCTACAGAAACACATTGCTGGAGATCAAGACAGACCGCCTTAATAAGTTAACACAAGCAAACCAAACCTTTAATACACATTCATCAAACTTAACCGCCAACATATGTACCATGTCAATGTTTGTCAGACTTTGCCTTCATCTATGCACTTTATTATCCTGTTGTTGCACTATTGTTGTTTTTATTGACCTGGTTCTGAATGATGTTGTATGGGGTGTACTGCCAAAAAGCTAATTCCATCTGTACTCAAAGTTAATACCCCCAGCCTAGCTGTGTGGCAATAGTAGAAACCTGAACTTGTAGCATGCGCTTATATTAAGTAAGCTAAGCATGCTAGTCTCATGCTTTTTTGACTACAAATTGTCGTCTGAATATTTCATGGAATCCATCCTGCCGTGTCTCCGGGCATCTCAGCATCGTATAGCATGGCTCAATGCACTGTGTTCTCTATGTCTTGATTCGCATTCCAACTGAATGTGCTGCTCATACTGTGCACATTGGTAGAACCTCCAGAGAATCCCAACCACTGTAGTTATACATCCTTGCCGCTGCAGAGTTTGACAAGTTTCTGTTTTAGCTGACATTCAATGTCTCTCGAGTTGTTATATTGCAAGAGCGAATAGTTTCTATATATTTTTTCCAGAATACAGTGACGCAAATCCTGACCAATTACGACGTTGTTTGCCCACGCCTGTTTGTTTACGCACTTTGGCATCTTTAAATATCGCTGTGTAAACACAAACTGAAGCAAAACGCGACACTGTAAACGTGCCGTCTTTAACTCTAATGTTCTGTACCCAACCAGACGTAGTGCTCTAGACAGATGACAGCGCACGTGACAGAGCCAGCGTGTCGTGCTCTGCGTGTGTGCGCTCGTACCGTAGGCCTCCTCGATGAGAGCACAGTAGGGGTTGATGCCGGTCCCGCTCTGCTTGGCCTCCTGCTCCCCCAGACGGAGGATGTTCTCCAGGCCGTTAAGCGCCACCTGCACTATCTTGGAGTCCATGACGGTCAACAGGTCGCACATGGGCTTGATGGTGTTGAGGGACACCAGGTACCTGGCAACACAAGGATGGAGGCTCCGTTTGTCCATAGGCCTGAAGCTAATATCATTACTATGACCATTTCAAATATGTTGATAACTTAAGAGTTGCAGCAATAAACCAGGCTAGCGTTATCCAAAACCATACTTCAAATGTTATGTATCTCACTGCACTGTTGAGGTTTGTATTGAATAAAAAAAAGAAAAGCCATGAATACCTCATTTGGACAGGAGTGCCACCCGAAGTGGCATTGGTGATGGCCCAAGCGGCCTCCTTCCTGGTGCGGAACTCAGCCTTCTGAAGGATCTCTATGAGCACCGGGAAGATGTTGGCATCAATTACAGTCTGAGGAGGAAACACAAGTTGTTAACCGACAGACCTGCCATATTTAAAAAGGGAGACACAAACCCATTGCATGTTTTGCAAACAAAACCACGTGGAGCGGAGATGCAGTACCTGGATCTGTGCTCGGTTTCCTGCTGTGATGTTGGACACTGTCCAGCATGCTTCCTTCTTTATGGACTCTTTGGGGCTGCTGAGGAGGTGTAGTAAGCAGGGCAGTGCCGAGCAATTCAGAATCACCTGAAACGAGACGCACGTCATGAGCTTCCAACTGAGAAAACACAGCAGGTGAATGCATCAACGGCTGCTCGTTAGTCACCAAACGCACAGAAAACACAGCAGGTGAACGCGTCAACGGCTTCTCATGAGTCACCAATCTCATAGAAAACTCTACCTGTGTCTGAATGTCGTCTCCTGTCACGATGTTGCCGACGGCACGCAGGGCAGGCGAGACCACCTTGTAGTCACTGTGCCTGCGACGACACAACAAGAAAGACACGCAATTAGTCCACCACTCCATGCCCTTCCCTCAGGAGAGCAGCAGCAGCAGATCTGGACACGCTGGGTCTCCTTACATGAGCAGCTCCACCAGCCTGCGACACACCCCCGAGTCAATGACCGTCTGGATCTTATCGTTGGGTCCGTCCGACAGGTAGGAAAGCGCCCAGCAGGCGTCCGCCAACACGTCCGGGTCGCTGCTGAAGAGCAGTCTGGAAAGCACGCTGAGGCAGGGGGACACCTGAGACCAGACATGGTGGGGGGGAGGAGGTTGACACAGGTCCAGGTAAAGCCGGACATCAGGGGCAGCACGTGTATTATAATCTTAAAGGATTAGCTTTGTGATAGAGAGAGTACTTTGGGAGGAATGAATAATCTTGGCAATTTAGTTTGTTGTTTTGACTAGGTTGA
The DNA here is from genome assembly GCA_027123675.1 of Molva macrophthalma. Classification (NCBI taxonomy): domain Eukaryota; kingdom Metazoa; phylum Chordata; class Actinopteri; order Gadiformes; family Lotidae; genus Molva; species Molva macrophthalma. The sequence continues at coordinate 13,203,837 of JAOPJO010000008.1, read as the reverse complement.
CAATTTTCAAGGCCTTAAGTAAAGTAAAATATTTATGCTTAATGTTCCTTATCGTCCAAAGGTGCGCATACACTTTATTTTAGGATTTGGTCAACAGTCAAATGTTGAAGTGAGACATGGCCAGAGAAGAATATGCAAAAGAACCATGCAAAATGCATGGCTGGGATACCAAAGGGGTTGTGCGTCTGAAGTGGAATCTAAATAAAGACGGAACCAAGATGCTTCGATGATTTTATTTAATTTAAGAATTATTAAGGACTGAATATTAATGAGTTTTGGCCATAGACTAGTGCGAGGCAGCCATTCAATTCCTGCCGGTTACAAAAAAATCTCAAGCAATGGCAGCACCCATAACGTGAAATCTACGGCTTCATGGTCGTGTGTACATTTTGGATGTTTACATACGACCTGTGTGTCTATGGATTATGTGTCTATGGATCAACACATAAGGGCAACTGGACTGACCTTGGAAAATTCTGGTGGTGGGTTTTTCCCCCGGCAGAGGTTAGAAAGGGCCCACACTGCGTTCCGGGTGGTGGTGAGACGATTGGATTTGGCAAGTAGCCTTGAAATCGGAAGAAGACAACATGAATATCTACACCGTGCCCAATCTCACCATGTAGCAAGCATCAAAACATTGGTGAAACACACAAACACTCACTGTTTAAGGGAGGGTAGGATACCACAGTTGAGCACATAGTCTCTACACTCAGCATTGTCCCCGGCTATGTTGCCCAGCGCCCACACAGCCTGAAATCAAGCAACCACCGATCACTCTCCGTGGACTCCACACACTGAATATCAAACTGCGCACGAAAAGAGTCTATTTCTTAACACGCGCCTCGTGGAACGGAGTGAATGCATTAAATCTACAAATTATTTCATGATTTAAGATCCTGTATTGCCGTGACTCACTTATTAGGTGTGCCTCACCTGTTCTTGGACGTCCTCATAGTCAGAGTTGAGCAGTTCAATAAAAATGGGCACGGCGCCCGTCTCAATGACCACCTTGGTGTGCAGGAAGGTACCTGAGGCAATGTTGGTCAGTGCCCATGCTGCCTCAAACTAATGTCAGGGAACACATGAACACACACAGTATGACTTGTATTGCAACTCCACAGAACACTGACAAATATGATGATCACACAACACAATACTTGATGTGCCATAAAGTACATACTATTTAGAAGGCATTCGTAATCTTCATCCAATTAACTCATAACTCATCAACCTTCATCACTCTATGGAATAATAATGTTATTGTCTGAGGCCCTTTACCTGAAGCGTGCAGTTTTCGTTCCTTTTAAGGAACTCCACAAAGCAGTTCACAACCCCAGGAGTCGATATGACCTCATCTATTGGGGGATTGGGTTCTGTGGTAAAGAGAATGGTTTCGCAATGTCAACATGTTGGAAAACAGACATTTCATTTTACGAGAAAAACAGTTTCAGCCTGGGAACATGGATTAACTTGGATCACAGCAAACAACAACAATATGAAAAACTGGTCCATGGCCAGTAATCATGTCTGCGTAGCATTAGGCTAATTAAAGAGCTTATTCTGCTGTATTTTCTTTTCACAAATCTTTCACTTGCTGTGAAATCTGTCTCATTTGCACCATAATGACATGGTATACAAACCTTTGGAGAGTAATTTCCTGAATTTCTGTGTGGCAACAAGTTGCTGGTCTGGGTCATCTGAGAAGATCATCTGGATCATATCTGGAGTTATGACCCCTTCCTGGAGTAATACAAGCCATGCACAATTAGTTAAACAAAGCAGATGCATGTTGCAAGACCAGCACAATGAAACAAAACAAAAACGGCACTAATTAAAATCAGATAAAATAGCTAAATATATAACTATAACAATAACAATAGAAAGAAACCGTTCTTCCATCCAATACCATGTGCTTTAATTAGCAGTGAGACAATAGTTCCTGCGATAACATTATTTGTATTCTCATAAAAGGACAAAATTGTGTCCAAATGTCCACCGACTGTTTGCGGAGGATGTTTTAACCTGTATAAGCTATTCAGCTGGAAACGACTACATTACAAGCTGACTGCGTTGACTGAGAGCTGGATGTTGGTCACCCACCAGGCATAGCAAACAGTAGAAGAATCATAGGAAGCTGGGTGAAGTTGGCCAATAGCCATTTGCATTGACACTGTGATTGCTACTCTAGCTACCATTATTTATGCCACTTCCCCATCGAGTCAGATACAACTAAATTGACATAAGGCATGGATGAATTCGGCCCTGGGTCTATATGACCATTAATTCTTGATTCAGTTCTAAAAAGCATACACGGTACTTTATTGTACCACAATAAAAACATACTCCTGAAACGGGTACGGTGGAGCTGACATCTGGATCCTGGATTGGGCATTCAAGCATGGATTCATCACTTGAAGGAACGCATACATTTCTCCTCTTGAACAACTGTGGAACAAGTAATGACATGACATAAGTCAACCTACAGCCCACAGGTGTAAGAAAGTGATGGAAAGTCATAATCATGTACATCAACTAGGACCAGGTGTCCATCAAGGTGTTTTACCTGTTCCTCCCTTTTCTGTTTACGCAGCTGGATTCCTTCCTCCTCTCTTCTGCGACGCATCTCCTGAGGATTCAGTGCTTTGTTCTTATAGCTCTTCATTCTGTCGTTGTCCTTCCCCGGGCTGGCCATTGTGTCTGAATCATCAAAAATGACAGTACGGATCAAGCATATACACAAACACAAACACATCTGGGTTTGATCCTGGGCAAACACGAGGACTATGGTAGTGAGTTGGGGTCGGGGAGGACACGCCCTTCTTAGCCTATGTTACATTCAGGTACCTTCCAAAACGTCTTCCTTGGATTTTTAACGTCAGGACTTAATACACTTATACCAGGTTTCAGCTAAACACACATTAAACAACAGAAAACAATGCCCCTAACCATTGGACGCCATTAGCACCGTATTCTAGCTACATTTGCTAGCTCGTCATTCAAATAGATGGACTTCTCATGGGCCTAGTTAGCATTGTGCTAACGACAACCCACTAGAAGATGAGATTTAATGGACAAGTTATTTTAATGTAACGGCGTTCCACGTCATAGCGATGTACTGCGATGGTTAGGATTGTGTTCTTTTATAGCGATACATGTTAGATACGTGGGCAGTTTTCACCCAACGTTAACGTTAGCATAACACAGCTCTACCATTTAGCTTATATGTATAGGCTGACAGAGGATCCTGAGTTGTAGTGTTATCCCGGTCGACTTCTACGAAACTTCCGGTCTCTTACGACCTGAGCTGTGTACGAAGCTCCCCGGAGGGAGAATACTAGGAACATGACAAGAACGACAAGGACAATACATTTAGAGTTTTTACATAAACTTTGACAAAGCAATATCGTTAAAATGTAACGGAAACGGCTATCCCTCTATCAGAAGTCGCGCCCTCTAACTCGCCGCTAACCCCATTTAACGGAAAGTCCCGCCCTCTCTCTCGCCAATAACGCTAATTTGGAGCATCCCGTTCCAGTCGTTCCGTCGTGAGATGAGGACGCCCGGGAACGAGGTTCTCCCTGCGGAGGGATCTCACGACGAGCCAACGTAACATCGCCGTCGCCTTACCCATTTAAGAGCTAAATTATTTCCTGAAGCCGTGTGTTTGTTTCCGACAGTCTCTGGTGCTGCTCTTAAGCTGAGATGATAGCAATATGGCGTCGAACCAAACATTTCCCAGTAAACCCTTGGATCAACAACCACTGACGTCACATCCGTGTCCACCACTAACGTCATATCCGTGTCCCCAGAGTTAGCACATTTAGCGTCTCTATTCTGCAACATCCTTGGTGGATATATCATTGCATGATCAGATCAATAATGGATTATGGTTGTTTGGTATAAAGATGGCAGTTCACATATGAAGAGGTTGGATATCTTTGCAGGTAGAAATGGGTGCCGAACCGCTGGGGTTCAGGCGTCTGAAGCCAGGACTGAGATACTGACTGGGCTGTACTGAGAGGGCAGGCTGGAGTTATCCTAGTAAATGTTTTGTTGCAGGATTGTTGGGAATCTGCAGTGAAAGATAGGCCTGAAAGGTTTTGTATGGCCCAGGTAAGCGAATGGGCTGGGAAAGCTAAGTTAAAAGACATATGAGAAGGGTCTATTCTGCCACCTGTAGCCAGGTGGACCATGGCATCGGTTGAAGTGGATCTTGGTTTATTAAAGTCAGTGAGGTTTGTGGGGCAGATGGATTCCACTAGTGAGGTAGCTACTCGTCACCTGAGAAAGAAGCGGGGTTCCTCTCCACGTTTTTACAGATTGGTCCAGGGGTCCTAGCTGAGAGGTATATGGGAGCTCTTTTAGTGTTAGTTAGTTGAGTGTGTGCCGTGGCGTCCGATTAAATGATGGAATTGCAGTGTTTACTGCTAAACTTATGGCAATATACTTGGTTCATGATTGAATTGAGGGATCAGGAAGGAAAGAGGAAATAGTTATCTATTAGAAAGCTGCGCTGTCTGAAGAGGAGGTGGGGTTATAAAATGATCTGGGGAAAACAAAGATTCAGCCCAAAATCAAGGAAGAGATGGACAAGGTACGGCAGAGAGAGAGGGATACTGGGGAAAAAGTGATGGCATTTATACCAAATCCAGGGGAAAGTAGAGGGGAGAAGGAGGGAAGTGCCAGGTAAAAAACAAGAGAGGTGTTTGATGAGGAACATAGTTTGCATGCTCACTGCCTTCTTTTAAATCAGTTCATCATCATAAAAATTAAATTATATCAGTTCTTAAAATCTAATTATAAAGGAAGGTTTTTTTTAAGTAATTTGGTTGTTTGTCAAGTTTCTATTCCTCTTTCATCACTTTTAATTCACTCGTTTTATTATACATTTACTTTGTATCAGGTCTTATGTTCTATGTTTAAATTATGTTTTTGTTGTTTTTATCCTGACTGTACTATTTTATCTTGTTCTCTAAAGCACTTTGTTACTTTGTTTTGAAATGTGCTATACAAATAAATTGTATTCTATACTAGAATGTGTATTAGGAGTGGGGCTAAATTACAGGGAAACATCTGGATGGTATGTCAGAAGTATGTGAGAAAGCAGAAACAGTCAAACATATGTTATTTAAATGCAGGAGATATAAACAAATCAGGAAAGACATGTTTAAGGCATTAGGAGAAAGTGTAGCAGTCATATTTTCTTTCCTGGGACAAAATAAAATCAGAGTATATATAACAAGTATATATAATGTCTTTCAGTATTTGAGAGAAATAAAGCTGGATGTCAGAAAATAAAGTGTGATATTTTTTGGGGGCATATAACTAAAATATTATATTATCTCTGCACTAAGTGAGAAATGTGCATATTCTTGGCCGACAGTAGGTGGCAGTAATACATCTGAAGGTATCTAAACTGCCAAGGAAAAGGAAAAGAAGAAGAACGTTACCTTTGAAACCGCTCTGAAAGGTTTTGGAAAAGGCAAACTAATGTTATTTTTGGAACGAGGTCAACTAAATTAACTCTATTGTCAGTAAGTACATTCTTCAGCAAAAGCCACGGCCTGTTTCATCAATGGCTTACAACGTTAACAAAGCAGATATCGCCTAGTGATTCTTGTCACAACATGACTTCTATTGTAACAGCGCATTCGATTTTTGTGTTTGTATATCATTCCTTTATATAAGCTTCCGGAACACACCTTAGACCTTAATCCTAGGTGTGTCATCGCATTACAGAAACCATGCTGACTTGTGTGATTTGTGGCGAGGAGCTCTTATTTGAAGAAGATATGAAGACACACCTTCTTCTGAGCCACTTGGAGGACGAAATGAGCTGCCCGCTCTGTTCCTTATCTGGGGTGTCCTATGACGACCTCACCTACCACATTAACACTGCACATCCAGAGAACCATGTCCAAGCACAAGAACCTCACCGTGGCAATAATGTTCCTTCCAACCCCACTTATTGTCCCTCTTCGGGAACACAAGGTAACAACAACAAAGCTCAAACTGATTGTTGTGAAACTGGACCACTTAATTCTCCTTCTCAAAGCGGTGGCGGTTTCCCAACTGACGCAGATAACTTTTTTTCCGCCACTATGATAACAGAAACCAAGTTGATGAGTGATGCAATCCCAGCATCGTCATTCGGTGGAAGAACATCCAGCGACGAAGCCCGCGGTCGGATTTCAACCTCACGGAGTGCTTGCGTGACTCCTGACCCCAGCCCAACAATCCTGGGATGTGGTGGAGATGAGAGAAAAACACAAGGTGGGTTCACGCCACTTTAGTGCCTTTTCATACAATCAAACAAACGCAGTATACTTCCCAAAGCAAAAGTAGCTATTTGCAGACCAGCTTGGCTTCTTGGTCAATGTCACAGATGCATCTTTGTCTTCATTGTCCAGGTGGGCAGTATCCATGCCCCATGTGCACCCTTGTCTGCAGCTCCGGCCCCCTACTCCAGGAACATGTGGAGGTTCACCTGCAGGAGGAGGACTCTGCTAAAGGTAGCCTTCTTTGCCCCTTTTTAAGCCCTAGTTCTACCTCTTTTACCCCCTCAAGGACCGATCACACGTAGTTAAAAAAAAAAGACCAAACTAGACAAATCCCACCCAGTGATTATCTGGGATGAAAAAAAAATAAACCTACAGAAACACATTACAAATTACATTTTTCTCATCCCTGATGATCACTGTGTTCTTATGCAGGTCTGGAAAGTATGGACATTTATGGAATTTGATTTAGGTAATTTGTAGGTCTGGATAAAAACATTTAAAATGTGGACAAATCTGGAAACAATGTGCTGTTCCAAAGCTTTTTTTGAACTTCCCAAAATAGGGTTTTCCTAAATAAACAAAATCAGCATAGTTTGGTGGATATGCGGTTACTCGCAGGAGATTTCTGGGGGAGCCAGTGGTGGCTTACCTCCCTCAAAAGAAACCTGAGCTCCCCTGAAAGAAGGTTTGGGGGTGGGTCTCTAACACCCTATGACAATATGTTTACCCTTCCTTTAAATGTAATTCGCTACTCTTACATTGAGTTAAATTGTAATATAGAATAAATATATTTTGGGTGTTCCCTTTCTAATTCAAAGACTTCAATGGTCTAGTCATACCAGGAATGTGATCAATTATGCAGTGATTTGATCCTTTGATCAATCTCAAAATGTGTTAAAATCATGCCTTTATAGAACTATTCCAAAATAGTTTGGGATTGCGTTCATCAATAGTTGCGTTCATCTTATTAGATGTGTGTTTTTTTGGCGTAACAATCAATTTAATTTAAACAAGATCGAAAGGTCGATATGATTAGCCATGAATGGAGGGTGTAATGATTAATGATTAGTCCATGAACAAACATTTTGAACTAATATAGACTGTTGGCCAGGAAATGCATCATCGATAAGGTATTTAGGCTTGGCCTTCATGTCTTAGCAAAATGATAAAACCTTTGTAATACATATATTGAAATATTTATTTCCGTGCTTGTATCAATATCGTGATGTAAAAGTAGCACTTCAAGAGATCCTTAAATTGAAGTCTGGAAAAGTAGGGCATTTCTTCTATAGAAATGTGTAGGAACACTGTATGTACACTTGAGTGTTTAATAATAATGAATGCGTATAGCCACACCGTATCTACACCGTGAGCCTTCACTCGACCTGTCTTACCGGTCACACCAGCTCTAGGACAGAGGGCCTCCTATCTGATGACCAAAAATCAGATTAAAATCTTAACTTTTCCACATGCACCACATTATATTTTATACATTTTAGCTCAATGTTTAGTTTAGTTAAATATATGCATTGCCCCTCGAGGGCCATAGCATTTCTAATGTCCTTGTGCTTCCTTCACTAATGCATTACTTGTATTCACAATGAAGATGACTCATGTGATTGCAATGCTGCAGAATGCTTACATACAAAAACAATTTTTAAAAAAATAAACCCTGCGTGACCAATTTTAAATGCATCAGAGGATTTAAGTGATTTGGCTGTACATTTATTACAATGAGGTCAGAGATGTGACTGATAACACTGCACAACTTGTACATTCCCAAAATGAGATCATTAGTTTTAGACATTGGAAAAGAAAAGAACAAAATGCATTTTTATACCTTTTGTAATGCTTTTCAGGAGAGGAAAACCGCCTCTTGTGCCCCGTTTGCTCAGTAGTCTGTGATGACGCCCTCTCTCTGCACGAGCATGTGGAAGAGCACTTCGGTGACATTACTAAAGACAGGGCTGGTAGGATGTTAATTGGTACATGCTAACTTCTATAATTAATTTTTTTCATAAGTGCAAGTCTATTGCACTAAGTTCCATGTAATCGGTGGCATGGTACAGTTTAATGCACCTGAGTCCCATTGGTTTTTAAACCTGTACCGTTATTTTATATCTCTAGCGTTGGCTCCAGTGAGTCCTGGTGCCGACCTCCGCCTGGCTCGCCAGCTCCAGGCGGAGGAGGACCAGAGGAGGCGGAAGGAGGAGGCCCAACTGGAGGCAGTGGAGTTCAAAAAGTTGAAGGTACACCACCACACCCACCACCACCACCACACCCAACACCACCACCACAGCCGGCAAACACCATCACCACCAACATCACCACCACCCACCCCCAACCACCTTGCATGTTTTGTAGTTGGCCCCTTTCCTCATAACTGTGCTGAGGAAGCGAATGCTGCACATGGTCACATGCTGCCTGAACTTTATCATGGGGTGTTGTGCTCCCGGAGATACTGAGGAACAAGGCAGAGGTTGGCCTGCCTGTGTGCACATGTGATGGGGTTCTTTGGGCGCGTGCTCGTGAGCACTAAACACTCTGGAGAGTCATGTGCTTCCGTGTGGCTGAGACAACAGCCTGCCAGTGTGGGACTCTGACCTTATGATGTGCACAGGAGCAGTTTGGGCTGGACGGCGGAGGGGGCTACCGGAGGCAGATGGAGAGACGGATGGAGAAGGCGGTGGCCCAGGGCCTCATGGCCCCAGCAGACTTCCACAGTAAGAGGGCCAAAGTGATGGAGGATCTGGCCTCGGGCCTCGACGACGGCAGCACCAGAACACAGGGTACAATTTTGTGTGTGTGTGTGTGTGTCATGACGTAGGGGTTTGAGGGTTTAATTAGGCACTCATAATTAATAATAATTAAAAGGGAGTACTTAACGTCATCAGCACACATTAACCATACATAATTCCTCCCATAGTGGGAGCCTCCTGTTCTGCTGTGAAAAAGGTTTTATGGTATCAGTTATTGACCCGTTAATGAAGGAAACATTTAACTCTTGAATACAACAAATCCTTTTTGACATCCCTTTTAAAAGCCTGTTGTGGCATGGCAAGAAAAGATGTTTGAGCCTAAAGCAAATTTCATGTTGACCAATGGGTTTTCAAAGAAGTTGAAGTGGAGGAGGAGAGAGAGGAAATGGCCAGCATAATGGGATGCATTACTTTACAACTGGCTCCCTAGAGGAAAGCTAGCCAGGTTGTCGGGCCAGCGCGTTAATACTAATGCATATGGTTGATAGAAGTCTCATGTTGTCAACTGCATTAATCTTTCAGCCCATATACAAGTACACATGAGTCATCAGTTAATCATCCGCTCATTTTAACCCAAGGATGTGTTCCAGTCATGTGCCTGATGGTTCTGTCAATGTGAATATATAATGGCCTGCGCGGCTCAGAACAGTGAACACATCCTGCACTCTCTTCAGGCCATGTGAGTGACCCGGCTCGGGGCCTGGAGGTCACTTGTTGGGGAAATGATCCTCTCTGTCTCTCTGTCTCTCTGTCTCTCTGTCTCTCTGTCTCACACACACACACACACACACACACACACACACACACACACACACACACACACACACACACACACACAC
>JAOPJO010000008.1:13164945-13178584 GCA_027123675.1 Molva macrophthalma | reverse complement strand
CACACACACACACACACACACACACACACACACACACACACACACACACACACACACACACACACACACACTTCATGCAGATGCAAAAAAGGATGCAGAAGTGTATTTTTCTTTTCAGTGTGCTGCACATACCTTCTCAGCCTCCTCGGCCTCTCTTTCCTGACGCACTTTTTCTTCTTCCCTTCTGTTTTTTATCTGGTCGACCATTTCATTGAGTTTTTCCTGCACCGCTGTGACCAGGCTGAAAATCATTACCATGCCCAGGTTCTCCTCCGCCTGCAGCCCGAGAGAGGTGAGGATGCCATCACGCTATAGGTACAACTGACAATAATCTATGAATATATGGGATGTATGAACCACATGACATCTCTAAAGGTGAGGGAAGAGTGGTATGGCACTCTTACCTCACCTTTTGAGGTGTCATGTGGTTCATATATTCAAGCCATGGCCTAATGACTGGAAATGTTAGGAAATGTGAGGGGCAAACCAAAAACAGCACAGACCTGCTGCTGTAGCAAGGTCAGGATCTCTTCCTCGTCTCCATCCTCCAGATTCTCCCGAGAGAAGATCTCCCATTCTGGGGGTTCATCTGGGTACTTCTCTACGTAGGTGAACTTTAGCGTTGCTTCAGCGACTGGGGGATGAACAATTATGGGACAATGCAATATCTGCTGTTGAGTAGATGAAATTATGTTTTTTTTTCCTGGACCAACATTATCACTCCACATCAAGTATGAGTTTGATCCATCGTCTACACTGTTATTATAGATTTATTTTTCCAAATGCTTCCCTTCCAGTGGTGCAGTGCATCGTCGCCACTGAGCCGAGTAGTGATTAACTAATGACAACACAAATGTTAATTTAGCTAGGCCTTGGGAAATAATAATTCCAATAAAATAATCGTCATATCACTGTTGGCATATACCCACAGTACAAAACAATTGGGGCTTAATAGAGAGCATAGAAATGGCAGTATACATGGTGAGGTCTATATAAACGTGTACCACCTAAAGAAATGTCCCTTTGTTAACGTAATCACTGTAGCTGTGGTCTCTTTGAACAGATTTTTGAAAAAGATGCACAAATGTATGTACTCTGGCATAACATTACAGCCGTAATATTGATAACAGTGGTTGGGTGCACTGAAGGATTAATACACATCCCTCCTTGATCGGTTGATTTATTAAGTAACTTTAGGTTTAAAGTTTGAAATAGTTAGGCAGGGATAAAGGCAGACCTGTGTTTGGGAAAGCCATGCCCCAAAGACATTCCTGCAAACACACAAGCCTTAAGTCTCTACCTATTGTGGTGATTTGAGGATAATGACTCAAAAGGCCTTGTTTGGATAGGAAGTTTGTGTTAGGAGAGGAGAACGTATTATTTTATACTTTTTTAAGGCAATTCGTTGACAAACTTGAAAGGCTAAGGTCAATCAATGTCAACTCCAGTGTTATATTTAAGTGTTACATAGTGTATTTTTAACTGCGTCTGCCGATTAAAAGCAGCGTGAAACCCACAAATGTACTCACTTTCGTCGTTTTCTCCTGCGTCTGATATTACTGTGATGGTGAAGCTGATGGGCTCATCTGAGATAACTACAAGACACACAGGTGAAACCACATGACAGGTAGTACATTATGTTAAACCTCATCTTAGAGCACTAAAGACACAGGAGGTACCGCATGAAAGGTAGTAGGTTGTGTTAAACCTAAAGTGTATGAATGTCTAGCAGTAAGCATGAGCCTCTTGCAACCTAAGGTACAATTCCAAAGATAAGCATGAAACCAAAGTTACACATTCTGACCCTAGTAACATGGTCTTGAATTAACTCGATTTTGTTCATTTGTTAAATCATTAGATATATTATAGTTTTGGCAGCACAGTTAAATGGCATGGCTAAAACGAGTTAGCCAAAGAGCTAACTCTAGCTAGAGTTATCAGGCTTCTGCTCTTAGTTTCATCCGTCCACTTCTAACCTGTAAACGAGTCCGGATAAATTGACTCTATGGCCTCCAGCTCGTTTCTCTGCTCTTCTGCGTAATCTGTCATTTTGTTCTATCTTCAATAATCAATTACAACTCATCAGAATCATCCCCGCTAACGTGTGGTGGTCCGCACTCCGAGCTCGATGACGTCGTCCATCAACTCAGAGGGTCTGATCACATCGTCCATCTACTCAGAAGGTCTGATCACATCGTACATCTACTCAGAGGGTCTGATCACATCGTACATCTACTCAGAGGGTCTGATCACAAACGTGTGTGTTTATATTATTTATTTAATAATAATATTAAAACGATCGAAAGCAAAATACGAAAATAAATATAATAGACATGAACTATAACTCACGTTATGAGGATAATGAGACGAGTCTTTCTTACAAAATACGTTTTTATAGCAACCTTTTCAAGGACAGCTATTTTTTACAGGGACAAAAACACTGCAGCAAGCGAGACGAGTGTAAAGTGTTTTACTTATATATTCAAAACAAGACCAATCAAGTCTAGTCTCTAAATGCGCTAAGAGTTGTTCAACCTCCAAGGTTTAGCAGGCTATGTTTTGTTTGAGGCGGGTAAAAGGAAGGGGAGTGCAGACCACGCCCATCAAACCCTAGGAGCCCCATGTGTCCCCTCCGAGCCATATGATGTCATACATGATACTACGGAGCGAAGGAGACGCATATTGGACTATCCAACTCATTATTCAGCCATTATCCAACCCCAGTTTAATCTCTTTTCGAGGTTCTATTATGCTGTTTGTTAGCACATATAGCCTAGTGAATGCAAAACATGAATTAAAGGTTTCTTTATTAGAACGTGAGGCTTCAGAAAAGGTGTGCCCTAAAGGCAGAGCATGTTGAGACAACTATATGGTTGGTTGTTTTTTATTTAAAAAGAAGAGCTGTTAGACAGGTTATTTTTTTGTATAGGCTTACAGGGTATGTGGATTTCCATTAATCCCCCCTTATCCTAAGTGAGAAACAATTCCATTGGAAAAGCATGGAAGTTCCATACGGCAGCAACGAGTTGTAACATAAGGAATGTTAAAGACAGTTCAACTTAGCCTTCATACTACGAGGTATTTTAAAACACTGATTTCTGTACAGTTTTCTGATCAAGATGTTGTACAACAGGCAACAGTGGTCAGATATTAATAAAAAGAGCATCTTAATTTATTATTGCATTTCTTCATATCAGTAACAGTTTACAGAGATACTTTGTTGTGTATACTAGTGGTTATGCCCTTAAATAGTCTAAGAGGAGGCCCATTTCAACTGAAAATGTCCTGTCTTGTTTTCTGCAATGGCCTCCCTTGCATTCTTTGGTAATAACATCTTGAGAGCCCCCTTTGTTGGATTGCAACCCGGTTAAAAGGCATCCCCTTGAGTCATACGTGCACAAACAATAGGTGAATAGTGTTGCGATAATAGCATAATGTATCCATGTGTCTGCCTCCATCAATTATTGCCTCCTTATACAATGGGAAAGCAGCATTAGCATAAGCACGGATCTGAATTCATGCCATCTCGATGCCGTAGGAATCCATGTCCATGACCGATCTCTTCTCAGGGCTGAAGTCTCGGTCTCCTCGCTCCACGAACCTCTGCAGGGTGCTGTAGTACTGCTCACTCCTGGAGAACGAGTACAGGGTGGAGATCTCTTCCCACGATTTGTGGTTTGGGAAGGGGAAGGGATCGGGGTTCTTGTTCTCAAAGAAGCTGTGGAGGTTCCTGGCGGCTAGCTTGGAGGCGTAGTCACTGGCGAAGACGTCAAACTGCTCCTTCTCCTTCTCAATGTAGCCCTTCCAGAACTTGAGCTGCAGGTAGCTCACCTTAGAGCGGCAGTTTTTGCAGCATGTGCCCAGCAAGCCGAAGATGGCCGCTATGATGATGATACACCAGCCCAGGATCTGCCCGTGGCAACAACAACAAAAAATCAGTGGAAAGATAAGAACACACACTTGCCATAACCACATGAACGTGTTTTGGTATATACAGGCACCAGTATTCTCTCTTTGCTGTCCTTATTTATGTTTTCATTTATGAAACTATATGCTTGATGAAGTGCAGGGTGTCACAGAGTCCAGTGTGTGTGTTTGTGTGTGTCCCAACTTTAAATGGTAACTGTATGTTGTCACTTGTGTGCCATGCTGTGTGTGATATCTGATAACCAGAGCAATGAAGAAGGACATTCCTCAGCAAGGAGAGCATCTCTTACCTGTGACTGGGCCCTGAACATTAGCAATAGTTCTATTCGCTCATCACTGCTAAGTTTGGAACGCTCGCACGGCACCCGGGCCAGCTCCTCGCGACACCTCATCGTCTTGTTCTTACAGAAAAGGTCCACGACTACGTTTTCGTCCAGACCGCTGACGGCACACTCGTAAAAGGTCCCGTTGAGCAGGGCCACGCACAGCCACATTATGGGGGCCACGCAGGCACCGGAGAAGATACTGAGCATCACCCTGAGGCAGTTGAAGCAGTTCCCCCGAGGGCAGAGCTTGGTGGGGTTCAGGCAACAGCCTGTGTAGAGCCTCCACATCCGAGAGCTGAAGAACAGGCCCATGACCAGCAGTACCGCGGATGGGCCCAGCAGGAAGGTCAGCCCGTAGGTGAAGTTCTGGTCGTGGTTGCAGGGACACTGAAAGGAGACCATGGAGAAGACTCTCTCTCCACCGATGGTTAGAAGGGCCATGAAGCTGTAGCCGATGGTGGCCTTCTGGTTCATGAAAAAGCGCAGCACAGTCTGGAAGTTATCCATGGTGGAGCCACAGCTTTTCCCAGCACAAAAGAAAAAGACAAAAAACGAAGTTGTTGTTTTATGTCAAAAAGGTCAACCAAAGTCAAAAGGTTGTCGATTCATTTAGGCCGTCAAATTGTCCACACCCTTGCTCTTGCGCTGTCTTCCTCGGCTGTGTTGAAGGCAAAACCTCATCTATTGTGTTGTGTGAATCTCTGCCCCTCCCTTTAGTTTTTTCTTTCCTTCTTCCTGCCTCACTCCTCCCCTCATTGCTCTGCCGCTCCGACACATTTTTCCACTCTACAAATGCTCTCAGAGGAGGTTTGCTCCCCCCATTCCCGAGCCTTCCCTCTGACTGCATCTTCACTTCTCCATTCTCAGTTCCCTTTTGCTTTCACTGCTTGTCCTGTCAGCAGTCAAAAAAAACCTTCTCCTCTACTGCTCTCCCGGGTTTGCCAGTGTTGCAACACAGCGGTAAGGCCGGCCTGTCTGGTTTTTTGACAGATCTCTTATGTTGACTTGATTATTTCCCCCGTCATTAGGAGGGACAACCCTAGAAGTAGTTCAAGTTTATAGTTGTGACAACCAGGCTCATTGAACGCAACAAAGACGGGAGTCCACACATGAGTAAAGGATAAAGTAGGATATTTATTAGAAATAATATAACATGTAATCTGTATATCAGTTTATAAGTGGCGAGTGTGGTGCATGGAAGTGTGTAAAGTGTGCTGTGGGGATGTTGATGTGTAAACACAACATAAAACCAAACATAAGACAAAACTGAAAAGGCACAATCAAAACTACACACACTACAACCAAGAGGCACATAACCAAACCACAAAGGCCGAAACCAAAAGTCAATCCCCCCGTGTGCAAAGAGAGACTGTAAGGAGAACTAGCCCTGATAACGTGAATCTGGAAAACAAAAGCCAAGCAAACCAACACAACATCCATGCTCTTTGCACAATTGAATCAATTACAAAATAAACGTGACAAAAAACATAAAAAACCTAATCAAATAATAAATGGGAGCCCAAATATATGTTATGTCTTTGTGTAACTGATATCGTGTTCTGTGAATAGTATATGTATAATCACATGATTATTATTAATCATTCCTTCTGTCGCACACCAGCACAATGATATCCACAAAGGTACACACAAAATCGGCATTTATAAATGCACACACAATTTCAAAAATAGCTCACATGCAAAATAACAACAATTCAACACTTGTTAGAACCATCATTTAAGATGAAATCAGACGGTAATCAGTTACTGATTCCA
Source organism: Molva macrophthalma (assembly GCA_027123675.1). Lineage (NCBI taxonomy): Eukaryota > Metazoa > Chordata > Actinopteri > Gadiformes > Lotidae > Molva > Molva macrophthalma. Next base: position 13,172,558 of record JAOPJO010000008.1, on the reverse strand, counting down.
AAATGGCATTTCTTCAGAGTATGGGTGGAGACAGTAAAAGGCACTTGTCAATAATTGTGGCTGAAGTGCTTTCTCACTCCCTTGTGTGTATGCATTATGCACTTCGAGAACTGGTGGTGAAGCAAAGCTGAATTGCAAATAAACTATAGACTATTACATTCTCGGCAAGTAAATACTGTAAAATTGGTTTTAAGAAAATACACTTCAATCTAATAATCGAAATTCAATAAGATAATTGTTGATTTTGATGATTACAGTCTGCAACTTTTTTATTTGTTTTATATATACAGTATGTATGGGCTATTTTGTGCCTTTATGGACAGGACAGTGAAGAGAGACAAGAAAGCGGGTTGGAGAAGAAAGGGAATGACATGTAGGACCCCAGGTGGGGTCGCTACAAGGGGTATTGCCTACATGGTAAGCGCACAAGAGGGTTGAGCCCCCGAGCTGCCTAGTCTATAACTTTTTAAGTAGCCTACACCACCAGTGCACCGGAAAGTATTTGAATCTCTTGTTTCGTGCAAACAGCTACCAACAGGCACCACAGACATTTCCTGTTGACAACCGCAAACATGGCTTGAACTGGTCTCGACTGCGTATAAATTACACAGCTGCCAGTATTTTAAACATTTATTTTATTTAGAAAAATGGACCAATAAGTGTGGGAATTATTTGGATGACAACATCCGTTTCACCTGATTTAAATAATAGAAAGATTTAAAAAATAATTAGCTGACTTCCTGCTGTTAAAATTATGTTTAACATGTCATGCGTGTTCATCACAGCCCCATTATACCCTGATCCACAAAGGCCAGCACTGAGGGGTTGTCCACACATGGACCATGTGACCTGATCGACGCACAGGGGTCAGGGTGCTCTACGTACTCGTGCATGGTGCTGTAGAAGTGGTCAGTGGGGCTGAACCTGTAAAAGGAGGAGATGTTCTGCCAAGCCTTGCTGGATGGAGTCACTATCTCCTCTGGGGGTTGCTGTTGGAAGAAGCTCTTCAGATTTCTGTTGGCAAGCTCTTTGGCATGCTCGGCAGAGTAGGACTCCAGCAGGTTGTTCTCCTGTTGCCTGTACATCTGCCAAAATTTGAGGTGGTGGAAGCTGACGGGCGAATGACATCGAGCCATACATGTCAGCGTCAGGTTGCACAGGACGATGGAGGCGATGAGCACCCAGCCGATAATCTGAAAGTCATGTCAACGTTTTAAATGATACGGCAGATTTCTAGATTGAAGTCAAAGGCATTTCCGATTTTCAAGGCAGGACAACTTTTGTGTAGGCCTACCTATATAGGCCAACGTTCTGCTTCAAAACAACTCAATATGTGAAGTACGTGGACTAGAGTTGATATTGCAGGCCTACTTATACATTTTTTGCCCAAAAAATATTGAGGGAAGGGGAACATGCAAACAATGAATCTCTGCAATTCAATTATAGGAAACAACCTGTATTGTTCTTATTTCTTACCTGCGACTCAGCGCGGAGGTTGGCCAGGACAAGGTCAATGTCTGCCTTGGGTACAAGGCTAGGTCCACCACAGGGAAACGTATGCAACTCTTGTCGGCACAACAACTGAGAGGTTCCTTCGCCACATAGGTGCTTTTGGAATAACGTTACATTTACGCCCGTCATGGCGCACTCAAAATAATTCCCGTTAAGTAGTGCCACCGCAATCCAGCTGAAAGGTGCGACGACCGCTGTGGCAGTGATCTGAAAGAAAACTATTCCGCGGGCCAATAATTTCTTACACTGGCATAATTTAGATTTTTTGAGACATATTCCTGTCATTAACTTCCACGTTTTTTGATTTAACAAGTAACCCATTACTAAGAGTGCCAGAGCAGGCACCATGAGGAATACAATGCCATATTCAAAATTCCAGGTGCTGCAAGGGCACTTGAACACAGCGGTGGAAAAGATCCTTTCACCTCCAGCTGTCAGCAGGGCGATTAAACCGCATCCTAGGTTGGTTTGTCGTTTGACGATGTCGATCAGTGTTTGGAACTTATCCATTATTCTCTGCGCACAGCCGTCGAACAGAAACTAAAATGACCAGAGAGGACCGTTGCAAAAAGGTTGTATACTTCCCAATTTATATAAAAGGGAAATGTATCAGCCGTACGATAGTTGAAGTCAATTTTGACTCGTTATGTCTCACAAGCAAGGTGCTTGGTTTGAAACAGAGATATGAAAATAAAAATGAAAAGACAATATAGATAAGTTAAATAAACAAATAAGTTTACAGAATACAATATGAGCGATACATTATATATTTACTTGGAAGGGGTTGGCCCACACATCAACATGTTAATGTACAGAAATCAACCACACTTGATTTCTGCATCCGCTGGTGACCGACTGTCCTTCTCCATGCCAGCAGGTGGCGGAGTCTGACTTTCAAGTGGCGTTGCTGAACTGTCTTTAATATGCGAAAAAGAATCTGTTTAGAGCGGACAGATTTCGGATAGCCGTCCCCCGTATTAAACGTTTGATTGCAAATATTGGGTTTCCCTATATGTTTCTTGCTGCGCCAGTGGACGTCGATTCGCGGATTATTTCATCCCTCGCACAAATTTAACCACTGTCTTCGTCTTCAGCCGGAGTTGATAGATAGAGATGGCAGAAAGTACAGGTAAGTTCCCCGGCTAACGCTAGCTGGCTAGCGGGCTAGCGCTGTGTTACCGTGAGGTGATCGTGTTGATGTTGTTCGGTTCAGATGTCCGTCACGTATTCACTGTGGAAACCTGTCACGTTTTTAGGAAACGTATTTGGTCGTCTGCCAAAATCATTGAAGCAAGCCTTCCATTATCTCCTGCAGTATTTAGTACATCTCATGTAGTATTCATCCATTCATGCTGACCTCAGATTCATGCTGTTGGAACTCTGGCTGACAGGGGTCGCCTGCATATCTCGCTTGTGTTTAAGGGCTCTACTAACGGATATGGGTCTCTTTCATGTATAGGACAGCGATGTAATATACGACATTTATATTTACCATTTCTAATTTTCAGAGCAAAACGAGGCCAAGCAGGATGGTTCATTTTCTCCTGGGAATGCAGACCAAGAAAGAGAAATAGCCGCCAGTGCATATGATGCCTTCACGGTAATTCAGCCACACGTTAAACATCGCACGGTTCAGCCTTTGGTCAAATAGTTATATGACCTACGTTTTTGTACTTCTATTATGAGTGTCTTTCAACACACGTTTCCAGGCGTCATTGACAATTGTATGTTGGATGTCTACAGGCTGGAAAGTACGATGAGTCCATCAAGCACCTTACCACTTTGCAAGAGATCAACAAAGAGGATTACAAGATTGCAATGAATAAGGCTATCGCAGAATTTTACAAAAGTGGTCAAACTACTACAGGGACTCTGAAGCAGACACTCATGGCAATGAAAAACCAGGTATAACAATTGCGGTAAACCATAGTTTCCCATAGCCATACATCTCAATTTGTATTGAACATATTTCCTGTCATGGTCAAAAGTCCCCACTGGCTTACTGTTCTCATATTGTTGATTACTCCTTTTGCTTTTAACCATCAAGGTTCACACATCAGTGGAAGACATCGATGGCTTGGATGATGTTGAAAATAGTTTGTTGTACCACAATCAAGCCATCATTCACTACCATTTGCGCCAGTACTCTGAGGCCATTTCAATAGGAGAGAAGCTATACCAGTTTCTGGAACCCTTTGGTACGTGATGTCTGTTACAGTTGCATTTCCTGTAACGCCACAATACAACCCAGTAACATTGCAGTGTTTTGTTTGTTTGCCATTGCTTGATTGTGCCCATGTGTCCTCGTAGAACGCTTTGCTCAGGTGGTATGCTTTCTGCTGGTGGATTTGTACCTCCTCACATTCCAACCAGAGAAGGCTCTCCATCTCCTGGCGGTGCTCGACAAACTCGCCTTGCAAGGCAACCAGAAAAATGGCAAAGGAGAGGTATGTGCTGATTAGATGAGATTTTGTTGTTTTGTGCTGGCTAAGATATCTTAAGCTTAACCTTCCACGGGTCCTGATCAAACTGTTCCCTGGAGTGCAAGTATGGGTAAAATTGAGGCTGCAGAGACATAATGTTTAACTAATGAATGGGCCATGGTAGAGTCATTATTCAGAATATACATACGGACTGCTTGATATTGCATGCATAAACCCATGTCGGACCTATCCGCTTGAGAGAAAGAAGATGATGCAAGACATTCCCTAACTATGTTGGCTTACATGTTGGCTCCATTTGTAGAGTGGACTTCTCTGTTCGACCAATGAGTATCCACATGAAAACAACTAATACATTTGTGTAACTTCAGTTGTGTTGTTACGTTAATATCCTCTATTCTGTTTCAGAGCAATAATTCGAACAAGGATGGGGGACACCAGAAGGCCGATCTCATGGCCATGATTGAAGCAGCCAAGTCAAAGATTCACCAGGTATGAACATGATTCACCACTAGCTTAAAGCTAGTAGGTGACTCACCCGTAGGCCTTTAGTTGACCTCTTATACCCATTTTCCTTTTTATTTTTATTGCAGTACAAAGTTCGGGCCTACATTCAGATGAAATCCTCCAAGGCATGTAAAAGGGAGATCAAATCGGTGATGAACACGGCAGGAAATGTAAGTCTGAACATTTGATATATATATATTTTTTTATCTGCATTTGACATATTTTGCAGTGAGCCATTCAAACAGCAGTAGAGGAACTGGTCTTCCCTCCTTCGGGGGGAAGCTGTACCTAACAGCAATGCCTTTTTATCAGACATCGTGGTAGTGCAGGCTAAAATATGTTATTGACATGAATGCAAAACACCACTCACTCCAATGTAAAACACAAGGTTCACCTGTCCAATTTGGATGAATGTAATGGATGGTTTCAGTGTTCTATATGTGCAATAAGTGACCAGTGTGGTTTCCTCTCTCTGTTGCTAGTCTGCACCCTCACTCTTCCTCAAGAGCAACTTTGAGTACCTGAGGGGGAACTACCGCAAGGCAGTGAAGCTGCTCAACAGCTCCAACATAGCAGAGCATCCCGGGCCCATCAAGACAGGTCAGCTCACTCTCTCTATCCACCTCATGTGTGGCTTCATGAAAGAGCCAAAATTACATTTTATTCATGGGTTGTTTTCAGTCATGCTCGATCATTACCATCCGATAGACGCCCTTAACAAGGCCTAAAAATGTACTTGACTCAAAAGTGTGCAGATTACAGGAGCCGATCACATGACTCAAAAACTATTGTGGACAAGACACGCCGTCATTATGTTCAGTCACTGAGACAATTAATGCTTGTTGTGCATGTAACATAATTCCTCCGTAAATTGCCCAGACTGTCAATAAAGCTAGGCTACACTTAACCATAGACAAATAGCCGGTTATATCTTGTTTTTTCTTGGTCATAGGATAATAACCAACCTGCATCTCACTGAAGAGTGTGTGTGGGTGGGTGGGTGTGGGTGATTGTGTGTGGGTTTGTGCAAAAAAGAGTAATCTTACACATGTCATTATTTAAACATCCCCATGTTAGTTGAAACTATCTATAATTTCAAAGGAAAAGGCTGCTCCCCGCTAATCCTTCTGATTTTTGAAACAAGCTGAACTCAATGTGAATGAAATTTGTGAGCTTCATGGGAAAGGGAAGTCTTTGGCAGTACTTTATCCATTGCCAGATTAAGTGTATTAATTAAACAGTTGATACATCTCTTAATGTTCTATTTATGTCATGTTTTGTTCCTAGAAAGGCAATGAAAATGATAAAAGCCTAGGCTAAATAATTGATTATATCGTTATAAAATGATCGTGATTATCTTCAATGTTAAAGAAATAGGTTGTAGATCTATCTTTTATATGTGTCTATAGCCAGGTTTATAAACCCAGTGCTGCCTCAGTTTTGTGATAAAACTGGACAATTTTAGCCCAGCCACTGTAAACTCTGTGATCGGTATCGGTCTTAAAAGACCTGATCAGTGCATCCCTAGTTGTTTTGAATTTCCATCATTCTGAAATGACTCAAAACCAATCAACACAACCCACTCTCAAACATGTGATGTCCCACATGATAACTGACTCGTCTTCCCGCAGGAGAATGTGTGAGATGTATGTTCTGGAACAACCTGGGCTGCATACACTTTGCCATGGGGAAACACAACCTGGGTATCTTCTATTTCAAGAAGGCCCTGCAGGAGAACGACCACACGTGTGCACAGCTCGGCGATGGCGGCAGTGGGCAATGTGAGTCACAAGTGTCCACTTTGACACAAATGTCAATGTGTCTGTGTGACACCGTTGTGTAGGTAGTCACAGAACTATGATGGCGTTGCCCTAATGGTGATTTTCTCTTCCAGCTAAGAAGTTTGCAGGTATCCCCATGTGCGCCCTGCTAGCTAACAAGCGCTACGAGCTGCTGTATAACTGTGGGATTCAGCTGCTCCATATCGGCAGACCTCTGGCGGCGTTTGAGTGCCTGATGGAGGCGGTGCAGGTCTACCACTCTAACCCTCGACTATGGCTGAGGCTGGCAGAGTGCTGCATCGCTGCAAATAAAGGGGTAAGAATGAGTCAACAGAACTGGTATCAGCCTAATCTAAAGTCGTTCCTCTTGCAGGGGTTTTCATCCGTAAGATCCTTTGTGCAGGCAAATATTTACCCTATTTGTAATGTCCTGCCTGCTATTATTAAATCTACTTCCAGGTTAAATTACATATTTTATCAATTGCAATATCTTACAATGATTTTCCTAAAGAATTTGAAGTCTAACATGTCAAATTTACCAATATCAAATTGTATTGTATATTTAAAAAAATGTGTGTATGTCTAATCTTAGTCTTTCAAATCATGTTTAAATCTGCATTATTCTACATGTGTGCATACAGGGCTCGGAGCAAGAGAGCAAGGGGTTACCCTGCAAGAAGGGCATAGTTCAGTCTATTGTTGGGCAGGGCTACCATCGTAAAATAGTCCTGGCATCACAGCCTACTCAGAATACCATCTACAGGTCAGTGTGCTCTCTGTGTACAAGTCAATCACTCGTTCCTTTAACTTCCCTGACCACTCTTCTATTCCCCTTCATATGTGCTGTGTTTGGCCAGCGGGGGGGCAGTGTCATCACATTTCCATCCCATGCTGCTCTATGTACTCATGCAGTTACTGGAGTGAAATGTGTTGTCTTAATGGGTGTTCTTTCTGTTGTGACCACACAGCGAGGGCCAGTCGTCCGCCATCCCCGTAGCCAGTATGGAGTTTGCAGCAATCTGCCTGCGGAACGCCCTGTTGCTCCTCCCCGAGAGCCCGCCGCAGGAGAGCAAGGCCGAGAACGGGTCCAAGAACTCCAGCCAATCAGGGAGCACTGAGAGCGGCAGCGAAAACAGCGACGCCTGCAGGTCAGCCAGATGCATATTGTGCATTCATAAATCATTTGAATGATTCAGCAATTGCAGTAAACCCCTTTCACTCATTATAAAAATACAATTAATGTTATACTTTGATATACATTAAATGCCAGTGAACTACTTTGCGCTATTGCTTTATTCTAAGTGTGTGTGTGTGTGTGTGTGTGTGTGTGTGTGTGTGTGTGTGTGTGTGTGTGTGTGTGTGTGTGTGTGTG
>JAOPJO010000008.1:12823458-12844268 GCA_027123675.1 Molva macrophthalma | reverse complement strand
TGTGTGTGTGTGTGTGTGTGTGTGTGTGTGTGTGTGTGTGTGTGTGTGTGTGTGTGTGTGTGTGTGTGTGTAAGATACTGATGGTAGGGTTAAAGATAAAGATGATGCCATCATCTTTGTGCATGTTTTAATCTGCTATAAACCGACTATATACCTGAATTACAAAATATATAATCAAATAAAGTTTTAAATTGTTATGTAGTAATAAACCCAGTAGATGACAGAATAACAAATAAATAATCAAATCACCAAAAACTCACTTAAGAAACGGCATCAACATTTTCAGATGAAGGTAGAGGGGGAAATAGGATTATTATAATTTTGTCTGGTTTGAAGTTGAATTATTCTGTATTAATAGCTAATAATAATGGGTGAAAAAAAAAGATGAAATAGAAGTTCTAACGCTTCAGACCAACTTTAGAAATCTAAGCTCTTCTCTCTGAAAAGCAGAAGACAACCCAAGTGAATCCAGGTCGGAGAACTGCAATGATGGAGAGATCCGGGAGAAGACATGCACCATGTGCTCTCAGGTGTTCACCACAGAGAGCCAACTACAGAGGCATCTCCGTGACCACGAAGCCAACGACAAGGCAAGTCAATCCAGCACTTTGTAACCATGGAAACAATGTTCACACGCTATCAAAAACATAACACATGTTCTCTGTTTGAAGATCCTAAATACTAATGTTGTGTTTTGGATGACTACATATACTGTTATCCATAATTTAACTGACGTGAACAAAAGTTAGTAACTGTTTGTTTTTCTTTATACTGCCTCATACAAAATGACATCATCTTAGTTGGCGCATTCAGACCATGTTTCATTCAAGTCTCAATTAGGTCAAATCCATATTGGCCCAATATTGATTTATTGTAAACAGTAAATATTGTAGCTTCAAATTGTGGTTATGTCTCTGTTTGTTGGTTGGTCTTACATTTGTGTGTTGGGCATAAAGCATTGTAGCTTGTGGGATGCCTAGGTAGCAGGTACTGGTGCAGTGTTCCAAGTGGGTGGAAAACATTACACAACTCTTGGTTGCTCTCCTTGGTTTGGCAAATGTGCAAGAGTTTGATAGTATGCACCTGGCAGCCCGCAGCCAGTTACACTGAAAGCTGCTTCGAATAGCACTCACCACTGTGTTATTGCAAGTGTTTCAGAGATATTGACACTCTGGTGAATTTCAATGCATAATGAGCCTCTAACAGCAGCTCAAACAGTTGGAAAAAAAGATCAGACGTGGAGGTTAAGTGGGTACGGCTGGGGGGGGTCATCCAAGATGGACTGGAATCGGGGAATAATCAGTGCAGTCCAGGCAGCTGTGTGACATTTGAACAGTATTTGAAATGTGAAAGTTTCTAAGGTTCTGTTAGTACACACACATCTGTCAGCTTTGTTTGTGGGTAGTTTAATAGTGTTTAAGTTTCAAAATCAAAGTAGAGTGAGTGTGTGTGTTTGTCTGAGAGACAGTCACACAGTATTAAAGATTCTGTCATCAATACTGTCTGACAAAATACTGACTTTTAAAGACCCGGTTTATTCCATATAGTAATTCATTGTTTTATCTCTTCTTATTGTTAATGTACTTTACTTGTGCTACTCTTGTGTTTTTAATTGTTAATTTAGAAGTATAGGGTTTATAATAGAAGTATAGGGAGTATAATGCATAATATATTAATGAATAAATATATTTTAATTCAATATGGGGTTTTACTATGTGTTGTTTGTGTTCAATACAGATAAAGACCCATTATCAGGAAGCTGCAAAACTTGCAGCATGTCTCTGATGTCTAAAAGCATATATTTTATTGTATTAGTGTATACTAATCATAATATGCATAATAGCTCCACGCAATAACTTAGAGCTACGAGCACAAAATGCTGTGTTGGGAAGAATGGATGTGTAAGATGTGAAAACTTCTCTATGTGTTACTGCTATCTTGTTTAAATGATCTCTTTAACAACCTCTCATTGCAATTTACTGAAGCGTACCTTACTGTTTTTGTTATTGCTCACTCCAGAATTCATAGCGTTGTTTATTTTGAGACCAGTCCGTTCTCTTTTAATGTGGGCAATTTAATTGAGTTTGTTGTATTTATCTCTGCTTGAATCCTCCATCATCTAGCTTTTTTAAAGTCACATAAATGGCCATACAATCACTGTTGATATAACTGCAGTGCCTCCCGATTCCAAAAGCAGGATAGAACCTGAGCGAATCCTCGTCTCCCGTAGGTCTCATAAATATTGTATTGTATTCTCTCTCGTTTCCTCGCTTTTGACCTTACAGCCTCATCGATGCGACCAGTGCCCACAGTCGTTCAACGTGGAGTTCAACCTCACCCTCCACAAGTCCACGCACACGACCTCCGACCCCACCTGTCCTGTGTGCCATAAGAAATTCTCCCGAGTGGCGAGCCTCAAAGCCCACATCATGCTGCACGAGAGGGAAGAGGTGAGTCCACAGCTTAATGGATGGCGGAATACATATTTTATTCAGAAAGGGTGCATAGTGTAGAGCAGGGCTTCTCAACCTTAGGGTCACGACCCCATGTGGGGGCATGCAGATGGGGTTGCAGGAAATGTCCTCCGTCGGGACCTAGGACCGGGCCCCAAGTCTTCTGGGGTCCGAGGCCCTGAAAAATGACACCAGGGGGACCTTGGATGGGGGACAGTCCCAGGATGGGGCCCACAGTGCCAGGAGGGGTCTCAAAAATGACCTCAAATAGGGTAACGGAGTCCCCAGGGTTCCCAAAGGGACCCCCTCCCAGGGTGACCGGGTATGGAATAAAAACATTTATTATTATCATTATAATGATGATGATTATTATTATACTGTATGTGTTGGGGTTGCAAAATGTAAAACCTGAAAGGGGTTGCAGGTCAAAAAACGATGAGAACGCTTGACATAGAGGTTTGTGAGTCCAAAAATGTTCCAACAAAATCAATGTCCAAAAAGGTCCAAAGTGAGCTGTTCTGCTGAACCATTGAGGAACCAGTCTATTGAATTAAAACGTAACCCACTTTAGAAATCCCAATTTGTTCAAGAGCAACGTGAACCTCAGTCTCACCACGCCCAAATGAAGTGGGACCCAATTCTTAAAGAAGCTGGGGTTAGTTGATCCTGATTAATGTTGTTGGTTTGGATTGTAAAGGCTCCCTCTGAGGACCTCCTATCATGGAGTGGAAGCCCACCGCAACTTGCATTCATCGAGTTCCTATCATCTATACCATTTTGCTGCTGCCAGTCACCGGCCCAATCCAATCAGACGCTGATCCTCCTACAGAACCTGATTTGCGGCGAGTGCGGCGACGAGTTCGTCCTTCAGAGCCAGCTCTCGGCCCACTTGGAGGAGCACCGCAAGGAGCTGTCCGGGGTCAAGGTGTACACCTGCAAGGCGTGCCGAAAGGAGTTCCCGACGTCAGCCCAACTCAAAGAGCACATGAGGAGCCACGTCAGGATGAGGTGAGACACCCGGCGGTGGCAGCAGACGGACAACAAGGGCTTTGTGATAACGGTCACTTGACAACAAAGTGAAGGTTTTCTTGTGATTATCAAGGGAAGCGGTTCGCTGAGGAGTCACGGATTCAGCTAAAAACACACAGCCAAAAACACACCAGTGATAGGTAGCATCGCTTCAGAATGTCAACATAATGGGAAAGATATAAAGTTCAGGCCTGTATTAATTCAACGTTAGGCACTTTGATTTGCATTTGGTCGTTAACAGAGCTAATTTTGCTGACGTAACGTGCAAGGTGAGAAACATTCTCAATATAATTGAATCGCTAAAGGTTGGGTCGATGTGAGTTTAATTAAGTGAAGCTCCACTCACGCATCCAAGCACAGCTCAGTCATTTCCGGCAGTTTAGACTATAAACTGTTGTGGCTGTGGCATTACGGTGCTGCTGTTGAGTTGTACGTGCTAAGATTTGAACACTTGCGTAAGATGTTTTCTTAAGATGGTTTGTGCTCACTCCCCAGAACACTCACCGCCAATACCAGGAACTACAAGAAATACATAGATCGGAGCGGCTTCACAAACAGCTGTCACCACTGCGGGAAGACCTTCAAGAAGCCCAGCCAGTTGGTTCGCCACATAAGAATACACACTGGTTAGTTCTGGCTGACTGGATGCATATATATATATCCATTCATCCATTCATCCATTCATCTATTCATTGCACGTCTAACCATCCACCTGATAGCTGAGAAGTGGAGCAGCTTCATGTTGTGTTTCACTTCCGGCCAACAGGGGTCTCCAGTGACTTGTTTGAATTGTTAACTCCAATGAACGGCACTGAAGGACCTTTTTAGACAAATTCAGTTCAAGAGCATTGCACTCACAACAGCAGCTGTTGTAAAAACACGCTGTATTCTTTTGTTTTGTCACCAATACTAATCACTTTATTGTAACCATGTGGAATAATACATCAATAAATCATGAATTCTGCAAAGGTTGAACAAAGGTGCAGTGACCTTAATTTACAAGAGAACCATGCCTCCTTTTAGCAAAATGAATGCTACCAGACAGTTTTGTTATCTTTCATTTAAATGTACCTAGATGTACCTATTTATGCACATATTCATTATGCTAACTGATCTCCAGAATATGCCTGACATTCTGATTTGTCTCCTTTTTTCTTTTTTTCTTTTTTGTCTGCCTTGAAGTGTAAGAGAATGCTTCAATTTTTGCAAATAACGTTTCAAAAACCATAGAGACAACAGTGATGGATGGCTGCCAAGCAACGATATTTCACTGCCCGTGCGTCACGCCACTGTCACGCCAGAGTTCAGATCACACTGCCAGTGGCGGCCATACCTGAGCTCCTCCACATGTTAATTTGTCCTGTCTCCTGGCTGGAGGACTAATGGGGGAATAGAGAGTTCGCCTCTGTGCTCTGAATCCTAAGCAGATGTTTGTTGGGGTGACAGGGCAAAGGGATGCTTGGGGCGTACATGTGCGACATTCAGGCGGGAACAAAACAAACAAACAGACACAAATACACACATACACGCACACATGTGCAGACACACATAAACACACAATATTGCTCTCTCTCTCTCTCTCTCTCTCTCTCTCTCTCTCTCTCTCCTTTTCTCTCTCTCTCTCTCTCTCACATACATACATACATACATACATACATACATACATACATACATACATACATACACATACACATACACACACAAGACGGCACAGCAGCAGAGTCAAATCCATTATTTCCTCAGAGGATGTCAGAGCTAGACCAAAACACAAAACAGACCAGTTGTCTTTTTGTTTTCATGCTATTGCCCAATTTTCACAGAATCACACCACACCTATGTTTAGTTCCTGTTATTCCTGTTCTTGTCTTGTTTTGTTTTTTGCCTTCTAATGAACACAGCATAGATCTGAGAGTAAATGGATATGTGAAGTTAAATACGATATTATTCACTTTATTTATCCCCAAGAGGGAAACTGGGTTTGTCACCCATGCACACAATCACACAACCTCACAGAGATACATCACATTTTAGGAGCGCTTGACCATAGCTCAGTGTAAAACATAAAAAACACTTTGATATAAAAGTTGATGTTAGTAGTAAAACAGTAAGATGAGTTATATTTACATTTAAGATTTTTACAGTGAAACGTTGATGCATTAAATGTGCACGTTCAACAACCTCACTATAACACGCTCTATTGTTGTTGCTCTTTGCTGCCATCCTCTCGCTTTCTCTCTCTCATCCATCATCTCTCCCTCCATCTCTTTCTCCATCTCTCTTTCCCACTCATAGGGGAGAGACCCTTCAAGTGCCCTCACTGCAGCAAGGCCTTCAACCAGAAGGTGGTGCTGCAGACCCACATGGTGAAACACACCGGGGAAAAGCCTCACCTCTGCATGTTCTGCCCTGCATCCTTCTCCCAGAAGGGCAATCTGCACTCCCACGTCCAGAGAGTCCACTCCGAGGTACAGAGGGTGGGTGGGTCGGTGGCAGGGTGATGGTGGTCTTACTGCTGAATGTTTTCCTCCGAAGCAGCTGTCGTAAGGGTCAAGTCAATCTCCAGCTGCAGAAACACTATTCTAATGAACTGCAGCATGGCTGTATTTATGTGGACCACTTGTCACGATGTTGCATGTGCTGCTGTTACTGTTTATTGGAACTTAACATGTGTAATGTGGCATTGTTCTTGATGTTTTAAGGAGCACTTGTTTGTCATTTTGTAACCATCCAGTTTTCAGGATTGCGTCATTTTTATGTTTGTATTTCCATTGGGTGTTACACAAAGGTTGACCATTATGTGGATTAAAACACATACTTCAACATAATCAGTTTGAGTTATGATTCATAGGACCCATTTTTTTTAATTCCACAAATTAAAATATTGTGCAGGTTTATAAACAAATAAGACTGCATAATGTTTATGTGAATTATGTTTTATACATATGCAGTATATAATACTAACCATATTAAGAAAGAACAACAAAATGCTAAGTAGCTTGCTTCTTAAAGGTGCTGTAGGTAAGATTTAATTTGATTGTAATTAACTGGAAATGGCATAGCCATCTGTCAGCTATTAGTTAGTGAAATGCGCTTTGAGAATATCTGTTTCAAGACTGTGCCTCTGTATGAGCCGATTTGGTTTTTAAACCACTCCCGGCTCATTTCTGACCACTCAGAGCATCTCTTCCGTGATTGGTTTGGATAATCTATCTTATTGTTTAGTTCCAAAATCTTTCTCTCTTCCACTCTTTTCTGCTCTCTCCATTCACAACTCTCAAATCTTACCTACCGCAGCTTGAATACACCATTCAATGTTGTTTTTAAAAATGTTCGTCATTCTTGTACAATAGAACATGCCTCCCTCATCTCCTTTGTTTGACTCACTCTGAGCTTCTTGGAATCAGTCGAAAGGGATGTGTTTCCATTTTGCAAGGTTTTCATTTCTTCTCTTTAGCATTTTAACAGACAAAAAAAATGGTATTCTGTGGCCCACTTTTACATTCCCGTGTCTTTTGTAACGTCCCTAACAAGAGAAGGAGCCTAGGGAGCGTCTTTGATTCATCTTAGTACCTCCAGCACAAGGACCCTAGGGGTCCTCACAACACGCTGTCTGTAAACAGAAGACAATTAAGGACAAACGACTTAAACACACACACACACACACACACACACACACACACACACACACACACACACACAGAAATCCTCTCAAAGTGTTAAAAAGCTCCTGGTGGTCGTCGCTTTGTTTGAGGAATCATTAATATAATCACGGCCTCTGCTTTTTGATTGGTAAATAACAGATGGAACGACCTGCCAAGTCTGGTCAATAGAATGTGGTCTTTGAGCCATGAAGCAATTCGCTGAAGTTTTTAATGGCTCGCATATTTAAACGACTACTTCTTGTAGCACAGCTACAGTTAAGTGAAACCCCGGAGACGTTCAAATCAATCATTTTCTCCCAGAGTCTTGGATACCTCTCCTAACCACTTTATATTCTGTCCCCCAGATTCAGCTGTCCAAAGGTTGGTTAGTTAGGTTAGTTCAGAGCCAAAAAAAACAAAAATGCTGGGAAAATCTGGACTGGACATATTGTTATCCTGCCAACAGGATTGTCTGAAGATGTTGGTAAAATGCATGTAGCATAAGCAGAATCTAAATAGAGAGAGAGAGAGAGAGGGAACACATCACTGAACTCAACGTTGCAGGGCAGTGAAGCTGAGGATCGTGTGCAACGTGTTAAATGACCACTGGACATCATCCATTGTCTTTTGGTCCCACCTGGATCAAACAAGCCAGATATACGCATATTAATGGATATCCAATTCAGTTGTCAGTTGTCCTCTCCAAAAATGACATGCTGTTTACAAACTGCCCCCCTAACACACCGCACACACACACCTTCTATTTGATAACATTTATTTGGAAAAGTGGGTCAAGGCATTACTGGGGATTTTGTCATACCGAGCAAAGTGCCAATGATGATGGGTGGCCGGTCGACTAAATTAGCAGTGGAAATCCAAACAGCAGGGCTGTTTGAATAATGCATCTTATTTGCACAAGTGTTCGTCAATGGCCTTCTCCTGAGAGGACACGGCCCCTAGTAACAACTGGCTTTATGAATAAATTATAGTCCGACATTATTTGCAAAGCGATTCATGACCAAACAAACCAAAACCAAACCAAAAGCAGAGGATGCGAGAGCGGAAAGCCAACGTTGTTTGTTCCTCGCATGTTGATGCAAAGAAAGGATCAAGTCAAACAGCGCTCTGGTTTCTTTCCAAATCTCTCTGAGATGGAGGGGCCGCTTCTTGTGAATATGCAGGGGCCGCTGGGGTTGGCCTGCAGCTACAAGGCTAATTGAGGATAATAGTCATCATTTATGTGTTTTGTGTCCTGTGCTCTCTCTCAGACCAAAGGCGTGCCACTGTTTCCATGCATGGACTGCAGCTGTGTGTTCAAGAAGCTGGGCAGCCTGAACGCCCACATCAGCAAAATGCACATCTCCATGATCGAAGAGCCTTCTAGCACTTCGGTGAGAACACAGTATGAATAGAATATCAAAACACAAAACACAAACCTAGATTGAGATTTTACATTTACATTTTTTTATATGGCACCCACACAAATATTGCCTTCACCAGAAGTAAATATTTTCTTATCTTTTATATTGGGCCATGATTTTGTGTGGTTCATTTAATTATTTGTGACATCAAAAATCATGACATCACCATCCATCACCTGCTCTAATTTCATGGAATTGCAGACAGCTCTTTCTCTTCTCTCTCTTTCTCTGAAGGAAAATAATGTAAAGACAATCCCCTGCATACAAAACAATCAGTCAAACCCATGTTTCCATGAGAAACCAACCATAATGAATGTTTTTCAGTACCATGTGTCTTTCTGGCCCCAGGCCAAATAACATGGCAGTCTGAATGAAGTCAATTCTGACTCCAATGAACACGGTGGATTAATTGGAAGTTCAGCCACTCTTGTGAATAATAAACAACAATAAATAAATAACAAATGCATTGTTTGAAGTAGCTCACATTATGCCATTTTGATAACTTACATTGACGGCATTTTAGACACAAACCTTGTCGCTTTGAAAAGCCCATTGTTTTATGTTGGTTTCGCTTTCTTTGGCGACACCTTTGGCGATAAGTGGTAATTTCTCCCATATTGCAAATGCAAGGGCTTTCATCAGTGGGCCATAGTCTCGATCACCATTGTGTCACCTCATTCGGCGAGAGATAGTGACTTAACAGACATTAATTTACATGGAAATCTTGCCACTTTAAGACATTCTAAGTGCTAGTCAGCTTGAAAATATTGTCCCGGTTTAAAACATTGTGCCAGTGTGGGAACAGAAATGGCACGCCTTTCATGTTCATGAAAACATGAACCATTGGAAACACTTAAAAATGAATCGGCTTGCTAAACTTCACCCGTGAACATTTGAATGATTATCTGGATGCCTATTTGGGACTGTGTTAAGCAATTAAGAGTTTGTTTTGTTCAAATTTGTTCGAATTCATGATTCAGCAACTTACTCACCACTTTCTCTTTATTCTCTTGGAAAATGGTCGATGATGCTTGGCCTGCTGCCATATTCGAATGCAAATACATAAATAAATACAAAATATTACTGCTCCACTTAAAGCCTTCAACCTTCAACCATCAGAAAGTGTTGCATTCTTGAAGTAACACCGCTAGCCCCCACCCCCAACCCCCCCGACCAAAAACCTTTAAACAAAAGGAATGGGGCAAGTCTTATAATGAATGCCCCTCGAGCAATAACGGCAGCCAAAGTATTTTCAATATAGAGAAGGGCGCACGTCATCTCCTGCAAACTCCACCTGTGGGTGGAGCTCATCTCTCTGCCGCCTCACTACCCTGTGTCTCCTCCAACAGGAAGCGGAGGCGGCGGGCCAGGCGGCGGCGTCGGGGTCAGAGGTCGGCCAGGAGGGAGTGACCGACGTCATCCAGCAACTGTTGGAGCTGTCGGAGCAAGTCACCAACGAGCCGGCCCCGCCCCAGCCGGCCCCGGAGCCGCCCATGGAGACCCTGGAGACCGCCATCAACCAGGACATCTTGCAGGTGACGCACGCATGCACACACACACACACACACGTATACACATCCGCACACGCACGTGCACACATGATCACACGAGACACGCACACGGATGCACATATACACACATATACACATACACAATCACACGCACACACTCTCCCTCTCAAACACACACACACACATGCTTTCTATCTCAAACACACCTGAAATTTGCACATCCCTCACAGTGGCCGTCAGCTTAGCCCCCATAAGTGAGTGGAAGTTGTTTGAGCTCAGAAGCTTGAATATGTCTTCCAGCGCTCTCATCCACCTCATCAACCGTTGGTAGTGGATGGCTGAAATCGACTTTAGGGAAATTTATGTGGGTATTTTTTCGCCCTCCCCCTCTCCGTTGGCGTCACCGTGGCTCAATCTCTCTTCAAAGTGGTGGAGGTGGGATCCGTCCAGAGATAAAAGGGCGGTATGGTAATGAGAGTTCCACAGGAAGGCCTCTAGATGGCTGCAGCAGCGGCGGTGAATGGCGCCTCTACCCCCGGGACACAATAGGCAGTAAATCTGAGAGTCTGAGAGAGGCTTTGGGGTGAATTCAATACTCAGTCTTTTTGAAACACAGCATTTCAATAACCCAAAAACTAAACCTGGATTTATTTGTGTCACTTTGAGAACTGAAGATATTGCTGGTTTTAGCACTGGGAAAACGCGGGTTACATGCCGTATACATTCAAGGGATTCATGTCTTTTCCTAAATCGGTCTTCAATTGCAGTTGATTATAGCGCCGAAAGCAGATAGAACCGTCCTAATTATTAACACCTATGATTTCACCTTTTTATCATATTTAGATGAAAAATTGCCGATGCATGGCGACGGCAACGACACATGCATTGTGCACATGTGAAAGCAAATATTAACGATGAGGAATTGAGTCAAATACTTAATGTGCTTTTTGGTTCATATTGGTTCACAGCAAGCTCTGGAGAACAGCGGCCTCAGCGTGGTCCAGACCCAGAGCAGTAGCGCCCCCGCGCAGTCCCAAGGCCAGCCAACAGAGGGCGCCACTGCAGATAACAAGAAGACACTTGGCCAGGAGAAGTCTGCCAAAGAGAAGAAAAGGAGCATATTCAGAAAGCCAATACAAATGCCAGGTAGGGTATGGCTCGCCAGTCCATTATTCTGAGTTTTATCCTTATTCTTTGCACTCAGAAGTGCAAATCCCCCCAACAAAAATCCCATTTCAATCCAGACACCATTTGACTGCACAATGATATGTTTAATTGCGAGGTGCATAGCTAAACATGTCTAGTATATCTTTACTGTCTTCATTGTAGGGATGATTAGTCGATTAATTGATCGGCAGAACATTATTGAATCTGATTTTGATAATTGATTCATCCTTTTAGTCATTTATCAAGTACAAATAACAAACATTTTTGCTTAATGTTGCAGTTCAATTCAAATATTTAGTTCATGGATCATGATAAAAGGAATGGTTTAGTTTTTCCTGGATGCTTGGGACTCTGGTAACTTGTGATGTCATTTGCTTCTATTATGTAAGGACATTTTATATACTAAATTATTAATCGTTCGATGATTCGGGGGAGGGGGAGGCAATCGTTAGATTTATCAGCTATGAAAACAATCGTTAGTTGCTGCCCTTCTCTATTGTACATTTTGACTCACTGAATCCATCTTGATTCATTACGAGACATGGCAGCCACGTTTTACAACCCTCCTCCTTCCACCTCCTCCACCCTCCCGCTCCTCCCGCCAGGCTCCATCCGGGAGGAGAACGGCGTGCGCTGGCACGGCTGCCCCTACTGCTCCAAGGAGTTCAAGAAGCCCAGCGACCTGGTGCGCCACATCCGCATCCACACCCACGAGAAGCCCTTCAAGTGCAAGCAGTGCTTCCGGGCGTTCGCCGTCAAGAGCACCCTCACGGCGCACATGAAGACCCACACGGGCATCAAGGCCTTTGAGTGCCCGTATTGTTTCAAGTGCTTCTCCACCTCGGGCAGCATGAAGGTGCACATGCGCCTGCACACAGGTGAGCCATGGCTGGGTGGGGCGGGGAGGCTTGGATGGGCTGAGTGGGTGGCGGCGTGGATGACGCGCACTGAAGAGTGGGAGAAAAAAGAAAAGTACATTCTGTTTGGTTATATTATTATGTATTTGGGGCCCTAATATAATCCAACTCAACTCGATCCATAATCTTTGTCATTAACGACGACTTTATTGCAGAACAGATGTGTGGACGGATCCCTAGCTAGCTAACTATCGAAAAAATAAACCTCTGCTCTTTGACTACCGACGAGCAGATGCGCTTAAAAGTGTCTGCCATTTCCTGAACCTTTGTTGCCAATGGTTATGACATGGCATCATGAACCACATTGTATAAGGAGACACTAACGGGTAGTGGGTCCATGTTATTGACAGCCTCCAGAAATACAATCAAAACGTCAGCCAGTGCCTCTCATTTGCATCCATATGTTTGATAACAGTGTATTTTGTTCTCAAGACCAATGGGCTCAAGTGTATATATTTCTGCCCTAATTATTTGCCAAATATGACAAGCCTCTGATATAAAATAATAGAGCAGGGTAATTTATTTGCGAGATGTTGTTAATTGCGCAAGTCGTTTTTTAATTGGATGTGCAGAGATAATGACTGCCTTTCCTGACTCCATGCTGAAAACGGTTTTGCCGTCGCTTCACATGAGATGACCTTTATTTGTTGTCATTCGTTTTCTTTGGCTTGGATGCCTCACATTCCCAGCACAAACGCCTGTGGGGTTGTGAGGGCTACTTGAAGAAACTATATTAAAACCCCCTTGCCAAGAGTATTGTTTTGTTTTGTTTTTTTCTTTTTCTCGAGGTGGGCAATTTGTTGTGTGCATCGCCAAACAAAGCAAATGCTAAGAGCACTCCGCACAGCGAAGAACAAATCCCATGTTTTATTTATTTTTTAGCTTATCAGTATTAACCTGCAGGCAGTGTTTGTTGCCACACACATAACTGCAAGACCTGGGAGATTTAATGATTCCCCACTGTTTGAAATGTTTGTCACTGAGTCTGATTTCCTGTGAAATAATGGAGGAAATTATAGGAAGCAAAGAAGCCGTAACACCCCACTACAATTACCGATCCATTACCACCACCACTATCCATAACCGCCACCACTATCGTCAGTCAAAATAACTGGTTTACATTTTTTTACTTCATATGGCGGCTTTTCATGGGGGTTTCGCTTAGTGTGTCATATGGTAGCATAGACAAAATAAACACAACATACATCATTTAAAGGATCGATGCAGAGGAAGTAAACAAAATGCACCAATTAGGACATCACTGCAATATGGATTTAGCTGAACGTTTGATTCATTCATGTGGACACATTTTTCCCTCCCCTCATCTCTCCAATCAACTCAATTACATTAATTGTCCCATGGAGAAATACGTTTTGGCTCATGCTGCCATTAAAATACATCAGGCAACAACCTATTGTGGACCAATACATCAGACCACCACAACAGTACAACTGTATACAACATGTGAAAAACTAAAATATTAAAGATCCAGGGCAGCTTATCGCACTGCCTCCCACACAGGGTCCATAATTTACCTTTTGAATTCAGACCTTTTACCTGCCAGAGTGAAAAAATGTACCGGCCAAGCAATCTTCTTATTTTGCAACCCTGCAATTTTTGTACCTGCCAATGCCATGCAATCTATCATCCATTGGCTGGTGGCAGGTGTACATTTTAGACCCGGCTCCCAAGGCAAGATATTGCACAGTTTCTATCTTATAATATCGCTCATCCCTAATAATACACCTTTTAAAGCATTATTGCATTATGTCCCAATTGCAATTGTCTTGTTCCAAGAAACAAAGCAGCGTTTGGTTATGGATATAATGTGATTGTGGTTGTATTCCCTCCGGGCGGGCGCCCGTTCCCACGTCCCACTGTCTTGTTCCAAGAAACAAAGCAGCGTTTGGTTGTTGATATGATGTGATTATTGTTGTATTCTTCTCAAGGCGTGCGCCCGTTCAAGTGTCCTCACTGCGATAAGTTCTTCAGAACTTCGGGCCACCGGAAAACGCACATCGCCTCGCACTTCAAGAGCCTGCAGCAGAAGAAACACAAATTCCCCCGCAAAGCCAACAAAGCCAAGGTGTCCAAGAACAGCCTCCCCCTGTCAGATATCCCCCTGCAGGAACCCATTCTCATCACAGACCTGGGTGAGTCAATTTGGGTACATGTCAAGACACTTCTGTCCACCTAAAGTCAATTTGGGTACATCTCATAGCACTTCTGTCCACTTTGAGTCAATTTGTGTACATGTCATGACACTTCTGTCCACTTTAAGTCAAGTTGGGTGCATATAATTAAACTTCTGTCCACTTTGAGTCAATTTGGGAACATGTCATCCCACATTTGGGATCGAACCCAGAACCTTTTGGTTGGTGGATGAACACGCTAGCCACTATACTACCCTACCCCTATATAGGGAGCAATATAATAAAAACAATAATAATCATGATTATAAGGATAGTAGCCATATTAAAGACAATAGCAATAATGATAGTAATGATGATAATAACAATATTCACAATAAAAGTGGTAATGGTGAGAAGAAATCAATCATACGTTGAAATGTCCTTATTTTGGGTTTAGTGCTTTTCAATTTCCTCTTTCCTCTCTGTTTTTTGTTGTGCTCCGTCCAGGGCTGGCCCAGTCTCAGAGTGCTCGCCTTGGCCTACAGCAGTACCTGGAGATGGTGGGCATCGACCGGCCCTACAAGTGTCAGTTCTGCAACAAGGCCTACAAGAAGTCCAGCCACCTCAAACAGCACGTCAGGTGCAGTGTGTTCAAAATTGCCATTTCTCTAGCCTTTAGTTTTTCGCTCCCTCATCGCTGGCCTTGTGAGATCATCTTGATATTTGCTTCTGGTCTTGGCTTGGCAGCAATTGTTTTTTGAAATATTGCCGCGGCCTTCCGTTGTTCACTACAGCCTATCAGGACTCTTGTGCTCTCTTCGCTCTTGCCAAATCGTTTTTGGAAGTAAAGCAAAAACCTATTCTCCTCTGAGAAAAGCATTCTGTGAAGATTTCTGTTTATTTTGGATAAAAACAGTTTGGGTTGCTAAATTTCCTTAGGCACATGTAAACTTGTGGGACTGAGAGGGTCTCAGGAGGCTACCTCATCGCACTCCCATAGTAAACAGTGTGGATTAAAGACTGTAATTGTCGCATTGGCTTGCACAAGGGCCGTCATCTTGAAGTGCTTGGGTGTAAATCGAGGCTTTCCAGAATCGTAGCATCCTATACATCTGACATCGTCACCCATCCATCTCTCTCTGTTTCTCTGTCTCTGTCTCTGCTTTGTCTCTATCTGTCCATGTCTTTGTCTCTGTCTCTGTCTTTGTCTCAACCTCTCTCTCTCTTTCTCTCCCTCTCTCCATCTCCATCTCATATTCAACACTGTCCATACACAGAGAGGAGATGAAGGCAGTGGGCCAAATGAGGCGATAATGGAATGGTTTTCTGAGGGATGATTTGAAAGGGGTGGGGATGGGGGTGTGGGGTGGGGGGTGGGGGAGATGGGGAGGGTAACACACTGGAAGACTGGCTTTTTTTTTTTAGAGGTGAAAAGATTGCAGCATTTTTAGCCGGAGAGATGTACCTCCCTCTGGTGAATACATGATCGTAAACTTCTAACAAATCAAGCTAGCCAATTATGTGTGATGAGGGGGAGGCAGAAAAGGTTTTAAAACGTTGAGTTGAGCTTTACGGCAAGTAATATTCATTAGATTTGAATGTAAAATAACAATATTAAAATGCTTTTTATACTTTTTATGGGTTTTATAATATGATTACTACGTCAGCTCTAATATTCAGCTCGTAGTACTCATTTCTATGAAGCTTCCATTTCATGGAAATGCAATCTCCATCTCACTCACACATTCATGACTTGACTTCAAGAGACCACACAGAACAGACTTTAATAGTGCAAGGAGCTTACCAGCAGTGCTAAGGTTAAACTTTTTTTTTTTTCTTTCTCATTGTGGGTGACCCCGTATGGCGACCTTGGCTCGGGCAGAACATTAACCTTAAGAAAAAGGAAGAAATCGCTAAAGCTGCCGTTTTTCTTTGTCGAGCCCGAATAGTACCGTGACCTTTCCATTGATGGAGAAAGGGGCCGTTCCGAAACCCTATGTTATTATAATTTCTCTCGCTGTCTCTCTCTGCCAACACTGTCTTCATTTAAACCAGGGCAGAGAGAAATTGCCATCGCTACGGACTGATAGAAGCGTCTGAAGAAACGTAACTGAAATGACCACAGCAACATGAGCTAGTGAGACTACAGATCGACAATATGAACAGCATAAAGCATACATATTGGGCTTCAACCTGGAGGAACACGACCAGCACTCACAATGCCCCATTCATAATTCACATGCATCACTTCCTATAGTTGTTAAATGTTATGATCGTTCTCATAGGTGGTTGATATGAGTGGTTACGTGAGTGGTTACCCCCCAGGTCTCACACAGGGGAACGGCCCTACAAATGTATCCAGTGCAGTCGCGGCTTTGCCTCGTCCGGTGTGCTCAAGGCCCACATCCGGACCCACTCGGGCCTGAAGGCCTACAAGTGTCTGATCTGCGACACCACCTTCACCACCAGCGGCAGCCTGCGGCGTCACATGACCACGCACAGCGACCTGCGGCCCTACATGTGCCCCTACTGCCAGAAGACCTTTAAGTCTTCGCCCAACTGCAGGAAGCACATGAAGACGCACAGGTGTGTGTGTGTGTTTGTGTGTGTGTTTGTGTGTGTGTGTGGGGGGGGTGCTGCACCTGGCCACGTGCACACTCGCAAATGGCGTTGTGTTAGATTGATTTTTGTTGTTCTCCATGGTTGTCGTAAGAAGGAGAACGGGGTGTTAATGTTGGAGCCCTAAACATAAAATGCCTAGTGACCTTGACTGTCTCCTGGAAACCATGATTAAGTTAATTGCTCGCGTTCCCGTCTCATCGAGAAATAAATGCATGCAATCACTTAAGTGACGCCCATCCTTCAAAGAAATAACCTGGTGAGGAGGAGGGAGGTGAAACATGAACAATTATCTCTACGAAAGGAAATCTATATTAGATAAGTGGACGTAAGATAAGCACCGATTGATTTGCGTATACTGTTAACAATGTGTTTAAAGCACACTGACTTGAGTCGATTAGATTGCTTCTCTGTGGGTAGATAACGATGCTATGATTACTCCCTTATCCGGAGCTCTGCAGTCAATTCATATCGACTACACCATAACGCCGAAGTGTCGCCTGAAGGCCAATTTACACTTCTGCTTCATGTCGGTACTCAGAGACCTGCTCGCGGCCATTTTGCCAGTCGCTGACCTACGCGTACGCAAAGTCTTGCAGTCCTCCAAGGGGTTAGCATTGTGTTGCCTGTCCATGAGGAGGTTCGTGCCAACTTATCGCTGATTGGTCGAGCAGGGAACGGGCAAAGGGGGCAACCAGACATGAGAATATTTTTCGCCATTCGCTCTCTCCAGGTTTGCTCGTCGGTTCGTGTGCATTTGGGGTCGGAATCGCTGTACTGCCTTCTTGTGTTCGCGGTAACGTGATGCGGAGGACTAAATGCAGAGAGCTCTGCGAAAGACCCGTCACTACAACGATCTATCGCAAACACGCTTTACGCAGAACTTTAAATCCAGCTCAATGGTGAAAATATCAACAAAAACACGCCCCCCCCCCCCCCCGACACCCAGGTACGAGCTGGCCCAGCAGCTGCAGCCCCAGCCCCCTGAAGACTCCCTGGGGGGAACCACCGTGTCCCATGAGATCCAGGTGGAGCTCGAGGACGATGACCTAGAAGCACAGGCGGCTTCCGGGGGCACCGAGCAGCAAGGCATGCTGGGACTAGGCCAGGCGCAAGTGGTGGGCGGCGATCAACAGGTGACTCTGGAGGCGGACCTAAGCGAGCAGCCGCTGATACAGACAGAGGGTAAGGCCGTTGACCCGACCCTTATTATCTGGCTGTGACTCCGTTTTTTAAGACAGAAACCTGAAGGTTGTCCACTTAATATTCTACTCCAACCTCCCTCTTCCCAGAAATACTCCTCTTCTGGGAAACACTTCTCCTCTCTGCATCTTCGGGGTCCGAAGATGCAGAGGCACTGATTATCACCACAGGATAAACCCATCAAAATCCTTTTCTCTAGACATTCTCCTGTTCGCGATTCACCCTTCCTTCAATCATTGTGTGAATGTGTGTGTGTGTGTGTGTGTGTGTTTGTTTGTTTGTTTGTTTGTTTGTGTGTGTATTTGTGTGTGCGCTAGTAAGCTTAGGTTTATTTCAAGCACCATTATTCCACCTCATTAATCACAAGCTTGTGGTGAAGGCTTACGTAGTTACGGCTTATGGAGTTTTGAATGTTGAAGGTTAATTGCATCAACTTGATTTGCATGAAAATGATGCAGTCCCCAGTCCCCAGTTTTTCTTTATTGTCCGGACTGGGTGCATGTAAAATCCCCGCCGCCATTCCCTTCTCCGCATTCTCAGCATCTACTTTTTGCCTGCTTTTTTCTTTATTCTTTCCAATTTAAATCTTGTTTTCCCTGCCTAAACACCCCAAACCCTCCCCAGTACCATCAATATGCATCCATTCAGAGGCAGGTCAAGATTTGTGCTCCTGTGAATATTTGAGCTGGGGGTGAAGGAATACACAGAGGATTTTACAGAAACAGAAACAGTAATACTTAGAAGGTAATGATTTATTTTTATATAGACAGTGTGACCAGAGTGACATTGGCAGATGTTGGTGACTCAGGCAGCTCTTTCAATTGGCAGTTGTGTCAGTTATTATTATATTACATTATATTACATAATTTCCCCCTCAAAATGCCTAATTTTCAATGTGGTTAATGTATGTTTAATGGTTATACATAATGCATAGTCGGCAAGTCGTGACTTTTTACTCCAGGGGGAACTTTCTGTAAAATATTTAGTGGAAAAGTTGGCTTTTAGAAAGTAGTCAAACAAAGTTGTGTTGCCCTTTCTGAGCAGCTTGTAAAATTAATTTATATATCAGTTTGCAGCATGAATACGCAATGTATGTATAATTTTATACTATCATTAGGTATTCACAGAGTATCTGTGGATACCTATTGTTTTTCTAGGGATTCTTATTGTATTGGATTGGTAATTTGGGGGATATATGCATATCCCCGTTAAACAGGTCTCCAAAAAGTTTGGTACCAAAATTCCCATAGGGAGCGCTATAAGTTCTGGTCTTAGTTAAACGCTCGTCATGGCCGCCCCGATTGATAAAAAATGTTGAAACTTGGTGTACATGCCTTATTTTGCATGCTGAACATCTTTGCCATTGGGAAAAACGTAAAAATTTTAAAAAATCGACTTCTTCATAGCTGAACAAACAGAACCAAACAAACAGTTTTTTTATATTCATGATCTATGGACTTGCCTGATTCAGATTCCGAGGAATGGTTTTGATTGTGTAAAACATGGCCGAGTTATGGCAAATTCAATATATGCTAATTTGCGAACATTATTCTATCAACCACAAGTCAGCTTCAGAAGGAAGCAGAAACTTGCCATGCACATACAGGCCACCCTCCTGAACATGTATGTTAAAATTGTGTGTTGATAGCTCCAAAAATGAGGTCACAGCGCCAATTTGAAAAATTAGAAAAAATGCTAAGCTAAGCGCTAATGCTCCATTTCCATCGCAAATACGCGTAAGAAGGATGCAGGAACTTGAAACTTGCCAGGAACATAGAGGACCCCTCCCTTAACATGTGTACATAGTTTGTGTGTCTCTGTATGTCTGTGTGTGAGAGTGTGTGTGTGTGCGAGTGTGTGTGTGTGCGCGTGTTCTCATAGTTGCGTCTAGGAGTAATGACTACACCTGTGATTCACTTGAAAAGGGCGGCTGCTGGGATAGGCGGTGCGTGGGCTGTGAATACCTCTGTGACTGCTTGTTTATGTTGTAATTTTCCCACATTTTAAATAGAGGTCTGTGGTCGTCACGGCTTTCATTCCTTCCTAACTGTGTTTGTTGCATTCCCATATAGGTTCCAGTAGTCCCTTTATGATAATTGCTTGTGGTTTGTTTCAATGAGTATTGCATAGTCTATTTTTTCACATATTAACTCTATATCCACTTCCTCTCCCTCTCCCTCTCCTCAACTTCTCCCTTCTCCTCCTCTTTCCTCTCCTTCTCCTCCCTCCTCTGCTCCGCTCATCTCCTCCCTTCTACTTGTCCTCCTCTCCTCTCCTCTCCTCCTCTGCCTCTACTCTCCTCTCCTCTCCTCTCCCTCTCCCTCTCCTCTTCTTTACCTCTCCTCTCCTTCTCCCTCTTTCACTTCTCCTCTCCTCTCTTTCCTTGACCATGTGGTTGAAAGTGTAAGGACCCAAAGCCTATATACTGCATTACTCTGCATCGATCCCAATGTGGGGCTGTACTAGTCTAACCTGCTGCGTCTCCTTCCCCCTTGATGTGTCACTTTACCAGATTCTTATGTGACCAATCAACATGCTCTGCCACAAAACATCAGCCAGTTTGAGACTCAAACACTTCCTCAGCCAACCTATGACCAGCAAGCTCTCACGCAAGGTATTCACACATATGCACACACACACCTCTCTCTCTCTCTCTCTCTCTCTCTCTCTCTCTCTCTCTCTCTCTCTCTCTCTCTCTCTCTGTCTCTCTCTCTCTC
>JAOPJO010000008.1:12766442-12779278 GCA_027123675.1 Molva macrophthalma | reverse complement strand
GTGTGTGTGTGTGTGTGTGTGTGTGTGTGTGTGTGTGTGTGTGTGTGTGTGTGTGTGTGTGTGTGTGTGTGTGGTGGAAGAAAGAGGGTGAACTTAGACTAGGCGATGGACACACACACACACAGTACATCCCTGCCTGGATATGAGATACATCCCATCCTAACTCCTTTCACCAATAATTAAGCAGTGCAGCATTTATAATAACCGGGAGACACACACACATACACCATACACACACCCCGACACAGACCCATTCAAGTGATGTTCCGAGCTAAGCCTAACCCGGGAGGGATCAAGCAGTGAGGAGTCCCCTCAGATGCTCAAACATGTTTTATGTGTGAAGAGAATACTCGGGGGAGCAGAACAGGGAGCACTCAGTATTCAGCACAATGTACCCCCATTTATTCAAGCTCCCAGTGCAGTGCTTAATCATCCCTGCACTCTACTCTGAGGTCAGAAGGAGCGGTACTGGGCCAGCAATACACTTAATTACCGGCCATGTTCAATATTTAATCTTAAGGAGATGATAGAAACAAACAGACGCCTGGCCGTCGCAGACCAAAGCAGATAAGGGCGCACCTGGAGTTGAAGCTGTTGCATAAAACACACCTTGAACATTATAAGTGGACACAGTGGTGTCCACTCACTGTGTCCACTTATTGTGTGCAATTATTAAGCTGCATTTTGTTAGGCTTGGCACCTAAACAGTTCTAGACTAGAATGATTCTTATTCTTTGTGCACTCTTCCTTAATCACTGTCTGGAAGGACTTATTTATTTTTGTTTCGTTTTTGGGTGCTTGGTAAGAACCCAAATCGATTTTTTGTGTTGTTATTTTTATCGATTTTCTATTTAGTATTATTACAATTGTTGTATTATTTATGTCAGGTAAGGAATGATAATGAATGTTTGTTCGGGGTTTACCCCAACCCTTTGTGAAAAATAGAAAATAATATATAAAAAGAACCAGTCTTTGAAATAAATGAGTGGCATGGATCGCCGTGCTGATTGATGTCACACATGAAACAAGGAGACCCAACACCTGGCAGGGATTTCGTGTTCACTCCAGTGCTGAAGCAACCCCTGTTGTCGATGGGACACCTCACTAACAAAGGCCATGTTCAGAAGAAACTGGGCGAATGTTTCAAGGTGTTTATCTTTGGAGGCTTGGATCGATTTGTTCTGCTTGAGTATTAAAGAAACTTTGTCGATTGTTCGAGGTTTATGAGGACGTGACACAAGCGAGACCACACTTACCTGTCTGCCTTTGATTAAGAAATATATTCATCTTAATCGAAAAAACATTTCAATTGTGAATATATATTGGTATATATATATATAAGAATGTATATAAGTTCAATCAGGAATTATATCAAGTCGGTAAGTAAGCATCGGGTATATATTTACTTCATTAGCCTTAAACTTCGCATGATGACTTTGACTAAAGAAAAGTTACAAAGTTTATACTTTTGTTTTTACAAATCTATTCCCTCAAGTCTCAAGCCCCTTTTCCAGTGGAACTCTTGTCATGGTTCTACAGTGTAAAGGGCCCTATTTTACCACATGCCCACTTGTTATGTCACAATCTCCAGGGCAGGGCAGATTTTGGTCTGGTGGTAAAATAGTAGCCCTTTAATTGCAGGATCAAGCAAAAACACAGATACACCTTTTTTTTCTTGCACAGCGTGCAGAGCAACATGCAAGAGCTGAAATCAAACCATTTACTTTAAGGGGTTGGGACATGCAGTTGGATCCCCCCAATCAAATTATTTGGTGAGCATATATCTAAAGCCAGCACCATGGCTACCTGCCCAGCACTGCAAGTTTCACTGGAAGCTAAGCAGGGCTCGTCTTGTCAATCCTTGGATGGGAGATGAGATAGTGCTGGTAGAGGTGTAGGAGGGCCAGTAGTGGCTGCTCATCCCTGGCCTGTGTAATATCCCCAATGCCTCGGGACGGAGCCTTTGACTCTGTCCTGTCGAAGGCCACAGTCTTTCGGATGAGCCGTTAAACCTGTGTTCGCTAAAGATCCCATGGCACTCATCGTAAGAGTATGGGTGCTAACCGTGGTGTCCTGGCCAAATCCCCAACACGGCTCTGGCCCTGCCCCTGGTCTCTAATTGGATTGCATCATTCCTCACCTCTCGTCAGTGACAGCCAGTATGTGATGAGCGTTCTGGCACATACTGGCTGCCATGCGTCACCCAGGTGGGTGCTACATACAGATGGTGGAGGTGTCACACACACACACACACACACACACAGAAACACACTATGTAAAGTCTATATAAATGCAATTGTTATTATTATTAAAGTTGAACATGTTGACCAACTTTATATGAAAGGGACGGTTTCTGTTGACCAACGAACCACCATTCAGTGTGTCTCTGACAGGAATCACAACCCAGCTCTTCACCAGTGATGTGAGGGGCTTATGAGTCAGACGGGGAGAGTAAAAGATACTGCGTGACAAGGACATGTTTAGAATTTACCACAAGGCTCCGGGAGGAACTAATGAAGGGAAAAGGTTAAAGTTAGTGGCAGGTACATCTGGGGAGAGAACAGGCGTCGGTTGTTACATGAAGGTACACCTTTGATAAAACATGAGGGTGACCGCGCGTCCTGTTTAGAATGTGCCACAGCGACATGACACTGGGATACTTGTTAGGATTTGAGAGAAAAGAGAATTGAGTAACTGGAACTTTAGTGATCGAAAAATGGGTTCAAGATGTGAACTGAAGTAAGGAATTATTTTAACATGTGAACAAAAGCCCCCAGGCTACACAACGCTAGGATTACTTTGAGAAGAGTCTTATTCCTAGTCCACCCCAGCTCAAAGCCTGGACCTGACGTACATTGAAAATATATCTTCTCCAGGTTAATGGACAGTTTTGTTAAAGGTTCACTAGATACGATCTGTCAATGTCAAGAGCAAAGTAAAGGTGTATCCAAGAATATATCTGATGAAAAGCAGGACTCGAACAGTATCAGGCTATGTTTGTTTCTAGGTTTGGAAAGCTATATGTGGGTGACAAATTGAATTTGTACTGCTGTCTTCATCAAGTTGTTAAATTGCACAAGTAAACACAGATGAGGGGTTTAAACATTTCAAACATTTTGTTTAGTCAAAGCAAGATAACATTGCATGAATCCTTAATTGCAAAAACGTTGTGACAAATGAGACGGGAGAGGTCTTTTAATTAGCGGAGTTACACATGTATTTTTTACTGATATTAATTACTTAACACAAATTAAAATATTTAATCTGTTAAGGGCAAATGGTCAACAGACAACACACTCGACAGCAAATGCATAAAAAGATCGAGAGTGCAAAGTGTAAATTAAAGAGTTTTAATCAAGCCACAATCCAGAAGGTTATTACTGATCCCAGGGTTAGGGGTAATGGCTAATAGTTCACAGGAAAACTAGAAACTGTTACAGGCAGAACATAATTAAGCATTAGAAAAAAAACAACTCAGTGAAGATCTCTTTGCAGAGTCTCCAAACTCTCTTCCATGCAGGCACACACACACACACACACACACACACACACACACACACACAGATACACACACACAAACTGGCACAATAGATGCAAAGATTTGTTTTAGAACAATAGAAATACATAACCTGAGCTGTGTTAAATTTAACCGACAACAAAAGAAGGGGAACCCCTTCATTCAAGACACTGGGGGTCATCTTTTGATTCGTACATTTTTTTGGTATTAAAACTGCAGTATAAGTGAATTCCCTCGCCGTTCCTATCTTTTGCGGTGTTATCTATGGTTAACTCTGTCAGCTAGCAACACATTTTCTGGATGCAAGTCAAGAAAAGACCTGGGATATTCAGGAATATATTATTAATCCTATGGGGTCAAGTTCTGCTGGCATAGCTGGTGATCATGCAAATATTGTTTATCCCTCAAATTGTGTACTACCTTATCCTTCTCATTTAAGATAGCGGATAAACTCAGTTCAGTATCATGTCCTGAGGATCTAACTTTTTACTGTATCTGATTTAGTGCACACTCAACGAAGTAATATAAAATATTTTGGATGTTCCTGAGGACTGGGTCTAGCCAGGTCCTGAAAGCGACACTTAGGCCAATATGCACAAATAACAAATAACTGACTTTAAAAAGTGACACAATAGGGCGTAATCTGAACTTAATTACTGTTGTGTGGTTCGCGCTGTAAACAACGATAAGCCAACACACAATACAAATGTTTGACACCCAAAGGGGTGGAAAAAACACTGGGGGTTGGTTTTATGCATGGCCAGCACATTTTAATCTTGCAATGCAATGCATGGTGGACCTATATTTCAATAATGTTTTTCAGCAATTAAAGTAGAAAATGTTGCATTTTCCTGGATGTTGAATCACAGCAGAAAACGATTAGGCTTTAGGCATCAAAGGTAGGGCATTCATGTTCTCATATATATTTGAGTCATCAAAATGCAGAGCTGCAAGGCAAACGGCCGGTGAAAACATTATCATACATTTCCAAATGTTTCTTTTTGGACGAACTTCAAACTTTGTTTTTCAGAAGATGAAACATTTGAAAAGCCAAGAGAGAACATATTTCAACGATCTCTAGATATCCTACAACCTTTTTAACTCCAGCGTCTCACATGCTTGTTTTCATAACCTTTTATGAAAATCCCCAGAATGGAAGAATCAAGGCTATTGATACAAGCAAAGTTTTAACCTGCATCTCAGCCTTCCAACTCTGTATGGTAGATGACACAAGACTTGTGAAAATGCATATTGCATTGAGATTGTTCAGCGTTCACCTTTGCAATTTCTCTCAACCTTAACTTAATCAATCTGGTATTCTCCCTGATTGAAAAAAATATAGATGGCAGTAATGTAATAGCAATTACCTAAGACAAGGAAGTAACTGTTGGCACAGTCAGCTGTAAAATTCTCCTTGAAAGGGCAATCAATAATGATTTAAATTTGTTTAAGAACCGTTTAATGAACATATCTGATTGATGAGGCACCTCTGAAATGCAGTTATTAGTTATTCAGTGTTTCTGTGAGAGTACAGAACTACCAATGACATAAGAAATATAGCGCTATGTAGTGCAGACTCAAATACTGCCATGTTACTTTCTGATAGAATACTTATATATATATATATGTCTATGTACATATATCATTATTCATTTATGCCCAAACACGTTCCTATTCCTGTATATATCTGTATTATACAGCAACAGGCATAAGCAAGCAACACTATATATTTGATCATAAACAAAATAGGATCACCTAGTCTCTGTAAAGTGAAAGTGAGAACTAACCCCTACAAAGCATAGTTAGTAAATAAAGATGCATCATTTGCGATGAGAATATTAAATACAAATAAAATAACCCCAAAGCAAATTTTAGATCTGGCTATTTCTTCAAATCTGCAATGTGGCAGAAATCGGAAATTCATAATATCAGACACACATTTAAAGAGCATATATTAGATCTTAATCAATACAGCTTTTCATCCTATTTCTAAATTCTTATATTCTGTTTTTGGCAAATAAATGGACAAGTTCTCATACAATGAAACATGCTGAAAGCCAAGAGCAACTCTGGGAACAACTGAACAATCTCACTTAATGTATGGCAACTCAACATATAAACATATATATATATTTAACATATTTAGTGATTTACTTATACATCTACCTATGTCAGTACCATTGAAACAATAATAAAAACTAACTATACAAGAACACAAGAAAATGAACACTTCAAAATCACAGCCCCTCGAAAAAGAAAAAATAACCCAACCCAAAGTCATAATCCAGTGTTGATGCAAAAGACGCTTAGCAGTTTCTGAACAATGTGAAACTTTGGTACAACTAAAATAAAAAAGGCAAAGCCACCCGAATAAAAAGGATCATTTACGAATAGTTTAGCATCAAATGCCTGTGGCACACCAACTACAAAAAAATAACGGTTTTAACTCTAGAGACAGTGTGAGAGTTCAGAATGAACTCTCACAAGTCGGACAAGTGATAACTACGACAAAACTCTGGTGTCTCCCTCACCTTGCTCTTCCTCTTCTTGTCCCCTCCAAAGAAGGTCCCGATCTGATCCATGAGGGTGGGGGTCTTCTTTTTCCTGCCCAGCCCGAAGGCTGCCTGAGCGGAGCTGCTTGCTGAGGCCATGGTTCTTAGAGTTTAAGCTGGGGGCAGTTTCTCGGTAATAGCCAAATGTTTGGGTTCTTTTTTTATCCCGGATGATGGGGTAGAGCAAAGGGATGCGAGGGGGGTCTGGCAACGGAACGTAAAAAGGGGGGGCGAAAAATAAAATGCAAAAGCTACTCTAGGTCCTGCTCAGGGCTTTCCGAACCACACTCTGAACCCGCTGTGCTGTGCTCGTGGATGGTCTGCAGCTCATCTGACTCGGAGGGGCGGTCTTTGAAGGTGTTGTCCTCCCGCCCCGGGGCATCACGGGAGAAGAGGCGGACCAGGTGGGGGCGTGGCACGGCGCCCTCCGGGTCATCCGCCTCGGTGGGGGGCTCCGGGTCAGCGGGGCCCTCAGCGCCCGTGGCGTCAGTCACCGCTGGCTTCTCCGAGACGTGGCCATTGTTCTGGTTCACATCTGCCTCACCCAGGCCTGTGCACAAACAAACAAGGGGTCATCTATAGCCGAGTAGAGAAAGGCGAGGGAGGGAGAGAGGGATAGATGGAAGGGTGATGGTGGTGGTGGTGGTGGTGGTGAAGCAATGGCACAATGGAGTCTTTTGACCCTGCTCTTTTTCCGCTACAGCAGGGCACTGAGGAGCTTTCACGACTTGAAATTAACTAAACCCTACCTGGTAAAAGAGAAGATTTACACTTACGTATAGTTCTACGGTTGTTTGCCATCTCCCTTGAATCTCCCATTACTGTTCATGGTATAGACGATTTTGTGCCATGCCATGACAGTACAGGTGTTACTTAAATATTTTATAAAAATGATCACATGTACAATATTATATAGGCGGACATCTGCAGTTGGGGGATCTACCTAGGAAGCAATGATTCACAAATTCATCTGCAATGGCTGACTGGTTTCGAAAATCAACTGCAAATTAACCTGACCCTAGTCCAGCCAACCCTAACCTCCAAAATAAACTGCAGGTAACCGCTCCTTGTATCTGTCAGGAGGTTCTGAAGGGAGATTTGCAAGATATATAGCCTATTTTATTTTTTTGCAGAAACATGCAAAACAGATAAGAGACCAGGATGTTCACTGATTGTAAGTGTACACAAACGGATCAGTAGGACCTCATGGTTGAGATTTTTGTGTGTCATTTCTTATAGTTTTTCAAAACATGCTTAATAGTCTGCTAGGCCTTGTTGTATGTAATCAGAACATCAACAAATAGGCGAGCTCATTCCTCCTGCTATAGTGCTCCATTTCATACAATGTGGGAGACATACATGGCATTGTACATTTAAAAAGGATCAATTCCGTTGAACACAGATATAGCCTAATCTGCCCATAAGGCTCTGCAATGTCCACTAAGTGCCATGCTAGCTAGCTCCCACAGTGCAGGGCATCCAGAGCATTCCTGTCTGTACAACAATTAGCACACTGTACTGGCCAGCAATGGTGTAGCACTCCACCGGGGAGCCCGAATGCTAACGTTGGCCTTAACAGAGGCCTATTGTCTGGGCCTGCATAGTTTTCACTGGCGAACAAGGGCACCAGTGTCACTAAAATAACTCCTATAAGTATGGATTTTCAGCTCCATGCACAGTGAGATTCATCTGATTCCTGTTGAGGGCATCGGGAGGAAGGGTGTTGTCTGTGGAGTAGGGTGCACATCCTTTTTCTTAACGATGTTGGTTTATTATATAGTGGAAACAATGGGACATCACTATATATTTAAATAGAATGTTAATTTACAACTGCTTGCAAAAAGTAAAACGATTGCTTTGACAAAAGTATTCCAGATGTTAGTGGATTACCTGATAAACTGTAATTTAAATCAAATTAGTATTTTATGTGCCATTTGTAAATGTAGTACAAAGCAAAGCAAAGCAATGTCTTGAGCAATCAACTGATGCTTACAACACACATACACACACACAAACAGAAACAATCTGTATGCAAAAAGCCGCCGTCCATCTCCACTTTTCATGATGAATTTGCATTTTTCTCACAGGGCAGACGGGAACAAATTCAGCTCAAAGTCACGATTTATCTTTGCTTTAAGAATGTGTCAATCATACATCACAGAGTAAACAACAGTGCAAGACACTTGAGGAAGATTGAGGAGGGACAAGACGGAGAGAGAGAAAGACAGAAGGATAGAAATTGAGAGTAGGGTCGTTAAAGCGCTGCGTGTTGGTTGTAATGAGCTGCCGGAGAAATCTCCTCCACCTGGAGAGCCATCTAATGACCAGTGCACTTCCCCCTAATGGATACCATGAAGACCCATTTTGAATTGTTAAAGTGATACGTACACTTAATGCACACCTTGCGGAAATGGCATGCATTTATGCATTTGCACTTCCTGCTAAACTCATAGCAGCAACAATAAATACATACAAATTAGGATTTGTAAAGGAGGTATGACGTAAGTTGAACATATGTTTTGTTCTTGAAAAACATTTGAGATTTTTTTAAAAAACTATGATTTAAAAATATGATTTTGAAGGAGGCTGAGTGCTACGTTCGGACATAGTCCATGGCGCTCGGTTTATTGAGTAAGTTGTGATAGTAAAGTGATAGTTCAAATCGACTTAATATTGGCGTCGTTAATTGGCACAAGCCTACTGTCAACTCCAACAAACTAAATCCTTCATATGTCAGTTAACATATCATCTGACCCGTGGAAACGCTCCATCACAATAAAACATTACAGCAGTCTTTATTAACTTGCATTGGTCTCCTTCTCTCTCTGCATACCCCCCCGCCCCTGCCCACCTCTTCCTGTTTACTGCGTCTCAATATTTCTACAATCTGTCATTATGTTCTGTATCTATATCCAGAATAACACATTATTCATGTATCCACCGTGAAGGTTTGGATGTTTTTGTATGCATTCTGCTTGAAGGAATTGGCAGAAAACTATACAACCATATCATCATTTTGTCAAAGGGGTGAGTCCTTTCGTCGTATATATTATGTACAATAGACGGACTCATTCCTTTGATGTGTATTCTCTCTCTCTCTCTCTCTCTCTCTCTCTCTCTCTCTCTATATATATATATATATATATATATAAAAAAATATATAAAAACAGACAAATGGACCAGAATTGAGGGAACCACATGGCTAAACAAAAAGTTTTGGAATTGCTTTCGTTGTTAATTACACCAGGGGCCAAGGCGGCAGGCACTCCCAGCCTGATAGGGGCCATCTGCTTTATCTTCACCTGCTTCATCTTCACATGAGTGGCTGCCTCTCTCTCTCTCTCTCTCTCTCTCTCTCTCTCTCTCTCTCTCTCTCTCTCTCTCTCTCTCTCTCTAGGGATTGGTGATCGTTTGGCGAACTGTTGGGCGATCATTGGGCGAACTGTATCGCAAGCCACACAGTTAAAGTTTGGTGAATATACATTTTTGTAAGTTGGTTAAAATGTTTCTTTTTGATCATTCGTTCAATTGTCAATATTAGGGATGTGCATCTCATCACCGGGGCCGATGCGTTACGCATCTCCATGCATTGCCAACGATCCGATACATTAAAGATACATAGGAAGCAACGACCAATGCGATACGATTCACCCCTATTGCGATGCGCTTGAGAAACAGAGGAGGACTCAATCGAAATATAAAATGATTGGTAACATTTCTAAATAATAGAGGCATAGGGCCTCTACTAATAATTATACACATAAATCTGATTTTACAGATGCAAAGATGTTAGAAACGATGCATCGCAAAATCATCCCAAATTGTATCCGGTGCATCTTACCATCCCTAGTCAATATACATTCTGAAAATAGCGAATTGCCACAAGCTTTCTGTACGTACGCATTCACGCATACACAAACACGTCCTCCCACAAACCACATCCTACTTAAGAAGTGAAGACAGGTTTACTATTCCAAATTATATTGAGGGGCTTAATCCGTCACTAAGCTGAATTGCTGGAGCTCCTCAATAGACCTCACAGCCCATCAGTTCCAGGATTCTTTCCCTCATTACAAGGTTTTTCTTTTATTTACCATCCTTCAGTCTTTATTTGTCAGGAGCATATTGCCCCGGGAACAAGGCAAATAAAACAAAAAGGCTGAGGACCTTACAAGGAGGGCGGATCAAAGCACAAAATATTGATGACAAATTCACTCTCCATGTGATGACACCGATGCTCCAGGTTGATTATGTGATGAAGTGGTGAATGAGCGCGTGT
This sequence comes from Molva macrophthalma, assembly GCA_027123675.1. Classification (NCBI taxonomy): domain Eukaryota; kingdom Metazoa; phylum Chordata; class Actinopteri; order Gadiformes; family Lotidae; genus Molva; species Molva macrophthalma. Next base: position 12,768,930 of record JAOPJO010000008.1, on the reverse strand, counting down.
TGGGGGTGGTGGGAGGTAGGGGGGGGGGATAAAAAGTTGGTCATGATACTACATGTTTTTGTTCTTTGAGTCTGTAGTCCTTCATTACATAACAATTTTATGAAAGACCCTCTACTCCTCGACAGCTGAAAGGATGGATCACTTTCAATGTGGACGACACCAATGCAGGCAAGAGCTGTGAATAAAACTAAGGGTCACTTATCGAACTGAGCAACACATCATGTTTGGTTTTCTATTTCCCTTTACTTGGTTGGGTCGTCTAGAATGCGTCATGAATATTGCGTGTTATAGTGTTCGGATAACCCCCGCGCCAACAAGGGCCTCTCCCAAACACCTATTCATCCTTGGCTTGTAACGACAGCAAGGCCGGCACTTGCAACCCTTGCATCAACCACATTGCTATCTGCAATGTCTTCATAAATACTCTTTTCGAGGTTTCTGTAATGTATTTATATGGGATGATACTGCTATAAAAACTAAACTAAAACTCCATGGGAAATGTAGAATTTTGCCTGCCATTCCAGATCCGATCTAATTCTCATTGACAACCCTGGAGACCGGGTCACGGATGCTCCCTGTAGTGCAGATTTAAATTCAGAGGGAATATTTATCTTGATCAGAGTGAAAACCGGAACAAAATGTCGGCACTCTACAACTGGCCTCTGCAGCTGCTTTGCTCCACCGCTCCCTGGCAGCAACAAGGCGAGGAGGGAAAACAAGCGCTGGGCAAACCCCCCTGTTTTCTCTCCACATGTCTACCCTCCGGCTTCAATATGTGTGGTTCTGAGCACTAGCATCCGAGAACAATGACAGTGGTGGGACTCATGGGAATGGGAAGTATTTGTTTGGGACAAACAAGAAGAAGAAGAAGATGAAGAACTGCAACTATGTGGCCACTGATCAGATCCTCCCACACGGAACCGGCAGAATTCATTATGTATCTACCAACACCCACTGGCATTGGGGGAAAAAGTGCCCCTCTGTTTCTGACGTCTGCATAAGGCATTCAGGGAGAGGCATTTTTCCCTGTGGAGACAGTTTCTTTGGTGGGGAGATGAACATCTGCAGCACATGTGGAAATAGGATTGCTGCATGATTTAATTTTTTTTTTTTTTTTTATTGTTTTACTCCTGATCTCCTGCCACAAGCCCAAGGCCCAGTGTAAAAACCTTTCAACATGCACTTCCTCTTCCTCACATCAAGCCAGGTGTGATGCTATGCCATACTCAATGATTAAACAGGATTAAAAGGATTACAAGAAAGTATCTCAACAAACACTAAAAAGGGTAAAAGTTTGGAACTTGATAAAGTTCCAAACTACATGTTTAGCATTCAAGGACAAATCAGTTGGTGCCAAGACAGAGTCGATTCCGCAGTTTGAGTTACCTTGAAGACGAGTACAATAACATCCAAATTAACAAAGTTTGGACTAATACAAGTTGTGCAGAGTGCAGATAAGTAAAAAGCAGACAACAATGACAGCTGAAGTTCACATACGAGAGAGACACCCACACTGTCATCACCTCTATTGCAAGTGTGTTTCTACTCTTTAAAAATAAATTCAGATAAATGTGGAACGTCGGAGTTACAACATGCATTCCACTCATCATTCATCTGTGCAGTACACAAATGGAGCACTACCCTTGTCCAAGGGTATGATATGAATATGATATGAAGAATGCACAAGCCTAGGATAATATGTTTACAAGTTTGCAAAAGAATATACAAAAAAATAAAATTTATGACTATATCTTGTACACTATCTATCCATGTCTCTACTTTTAGAGAAAAGTATAATACTAATGGCCATTAAAGAGGGCATAATGACAACCGATATGTGGACGGGTTTCTTTTCTAATCTGTAAAACTTTCCATATCGGATCTCAAACGCAGGCAGATTGCGAGCTGCCTACAGCGCCCAGCCCATCTATCCCACTGCTGCGCTGTCTGGACAATGGAAAACTCAAAGAGGATCGCAGAGTAACTTCTGTCCACCACAATGGTTGTTGTCAAGCCTCGGGACAATGCATCTTTATGCTACGTCCGAAGCATTTTTCTTTTACTCTCTGAGCCATGCTTTGTCCTTTTTCCCATTTCACCTCGACTTCTCGACAAACAGCTGTATCTTATCCAATCCATAGGTGAAAGGTATAAGGTGTAGGATGCAAGCGAACAACAATTTCACAACGTCTCCCCATTTCGTTCAGTGTATTAATATCAGTTGACTGCCATGACTCATGTTTAGGGATGAGTAATGCCGGGTTTGCGGGCCTGTGGGGTGATGAGTGAGCTGGGAGGGAATGAGTTCCTCTTGGAGGATGGCGGTGGTGTCATCGCTCTTGTCCTCAGGGACCTTTTCTCAGCCAGGGATACTCAAACACACACACTTAAACAAACACAAGGAAACACACAGTGTTTACACACACACACACACACACACACACACACACACACACACACACACACACACACACACACACACACACAC
>JAOPJO010000008.1:12696312-12710257 GCA_027123675.1 Molva macrophthalma | reverse complement strand
AAATTTTTTTTTTTTTTTTTTCTTGGTTATTTTTTTTTTTTTTATTTTTTTGTGTTTCTTTTTTTTTTTTTTCTTTTTTTTTTTTTTCTTTGTTTTTGCCGTTGTGGGGGGGGGGGGGGGGGCCGGGAGTGTGACAAAGCGACACTAGAGGCAGTTGCTTTGTAGAGCATGGTGTTATGGGGACATCTAGAGGTTTGCATTACATGACTTAAACAATTGTCCAATAAATCCCACTTAAAATAAAATAAAAAATAAAACCCAGTTAGGAGAGGCATATACTAAGTTCTTTAATTTTAAACTAGAGGCTGGAAATGCCACAAGTAAAATTGCAGCATTCCCAACTAACTTCGAACAACCTGAATCAATTATCAATTGCAGCATTACTTAGTGTTTATAAAGCATTATTAACACGTTGTAAATCGTTTGTAAATCATTAACTTAGTAACCATTATCTCCTTATCTTTTTAAAAAGTCATACCTGATGTTTCTAAATAATGAGTATTCATGTAGAACCAATGCTTTATCAATGATTCACTGTTAATTCACTTTTTAATAGTACTTTATTAATTCAAAGTTGCAGTTATTCTCAAATGCTGCATAGTCTGCAGCAACTTGATTTTAGATTTTTTTTATCTGCTTTTATATTCACTTTTTTTTCGGTGTTCTATTACCGTTCAAGTATTTACAAACTCCAACTTATGAAATGAATGACCATCAGTGAACTAAGAATGGGCCTATAACAAAGCAATCTTATTTTATTAATACTTTTAGAATAATAACTATTGCAAAAACACGGTGCTGTGAATTACTGGATATTACAACATACTAACTGATACTAACAATAATAACTGGGACTGCTAGCAGTCACGAAAGGTATTTCCCCTTTTGCCGTGATTTGCGTAGACACGTCAGTCGGGGGTGATGAGTTAATTCTTCACAAGTGATATAGAGTAAATCCAGGTCATAGTTTTACAGTACATGCCGTTTCTGTGTGATTTTGCTCCCCCTGCAGGCGAATTGGTGCCTACCGCCTAACTGAGCACTTTTTGTTATTGCCACTGTGACGTCATCGATTTAGTTATTGACACAGAACTTGCTACACTTGTTAAGGAAGATGTCCGCTATGTGCACGACATGTTTCAAGTTCCTGGCACCTTCTGAAGCTGACTTGGGATTCATAGAATAATGTTTGCTGATTACCATATTGGGGTGCAATCAAAAATCCCTTCTAGTATAAGTTTTCCCAAAACGTACACTGTACAGAGAAATCTATCCAGACGGACATTATGGGTCCAAGAGGCAAACATTTTCAGCATATATAACAAGGCCTGTATACCAAGTTTCAGATATGTTCCTCCATCGGGGCAGATCGTTTGACTTTGACCGCAAATTATAGCGCCACTTACAGGCGAAATGATACCAAACATTTCGGAGGCTTGCTAGCCGGGAATGAAAGTTTTTGTGCAATCAGGGGCTGAGCTATAGGCAATATCAATCCGTAAGAATAACAAGAATCCTTACAACAACAATAGGTATCCACAGATAGTGTGAATACCTAATTCATCAAAAAGTAATACAAGTAAAAGTAATAAAAAAAGCCATCCTAATGGCAACTTTTTTTTTTACCAGAGAATATAATCGAAAAAGTAATACAAAAAAAGATATACAAAAAGTTATACAAAAAAGTAATCCTCAAAAATGAATCCCAAAAGATTATTCAAAAAAGTTATCGAAGAAAAGGAATAAAAAGAAAACATATCGAACAAGTTTTCAAAAAAACGCATAAAAACAATTCTCACGTTCTCTAAAAGTTATTAAACAAATTAATCAACACCTTTACACTAAACAATTTTATTACGAGTGGTTATAATCCTACTTTTGTGTTATTGTATCAGATAAGAAAAAATCATTAAGAGGGAATCAAACCACTGACCATGGCAGTGTTAATACTATGCCCAACTAGCTGAGCTAGAAGGGTAAAGTCATCCGCTAAAGGAAAAACACATAGTCAGGGTGTTATTATTTTAACCAAATAATATAATTCAAAAAACAAATCAAAAATAGTTGGTTGATTAAGGAACTCTAAAATGTTCTTCAATTGTATTTGCTACGATTATGTGATGTGCTTAATGTTGTGTGAAATCTCTGTGCAATTTATATTTACACTGTATTTACTATTACAGGATGATAAGTGAGTGAAGGCACACCGGGTGGTTAATTATTAAATTGAAATCATAATTGGATGGGGAATCTATGCAGTCACAATGCAAAATAAACATACTTAATGTTACATTGAAAATTTTGATCTTGAAAAAAAACCTAAACAAATGTACAAGCTAATTATGACTTTGATTAGGCAGAACACTTTCAATACAAACCCTTTTCTAGCTGGTGTCTCAAGAGGAGATATCTTCTATTTAAGAAACAACTACAGAGGAAATTACACATCTCTTTGAAACTCACAGGTGCTTTAAAGCACCCTTGAGCCCACATCCATTAAGAAGTCGTTCTCGCACCATTTCTTTGTTGGCTAGTAAATCATTTCAGTGATGCAAGCCTATTTAAGAGCCTGATGATTCTTTCCTAAGAGCTGTACAGAAGAGCTAGACTGAATGCACTTCATGTATCACCTGTACGTGCATCTGTTCAGCTACCATAGCAACCAGGCTTGTATTCAGCAGCGTCAACAACAACAACAACAACAACAACATAGAAGTATTATTTATTTTAAAAAGCTTACCTAGTCGACAAAAGTTGAGAAATGCATTCTTTGGTCACCAGGTGGTGCTCAAGCTCAGACACCGGCGGGGTGTTATATGCAGGGCAGAATATAAGCAGCTTACCCTAGTCAGCGCTAATCAACACTCTTAATCAAGTAACACGCTCTTTGTTGTTGTGTACTTGATTGTTCTGTGTTTGGAAGTACTACAATTTGAATTTGCTATTAACACATAAGGAAGCTGTTTCTCTGCTAGGTGTGGAAGCTTCCGTTTAGACTACCTCTACACCCACTTCCAGTTCAGGATGAAAATATTACACATATAGGCACAGTGGGTGATATGTTGTAAAGCAATTAAAAATAGAAGGAATAGGCCTATATTAATTTTACATTCAGAACAAATGTTCTTTACATTGAACCTTCAGAAAAATCTGATCTCCCTTTAGTTGAAAACACTCAAATAAACCACAACATATACATTGAAAGAAAGAACCATCGGTTATATTACATTAATGCCACTTGATGGCAGTGTTGTAACTAAAATGAAGCACAAAACATTGGGTTTCAGCCATAGGCTATTTAGAGGCCTACTAACACAATGCTTATCCACACATATGTTCTGATGCCAGCCACGACTAATACAATTAACAAATAGATACAAAAATTATCAAACAAATATAAATATACATCTTAAAAACAAATAGTTGCAGCAAATAGAAGTTGCCAGGTAAGCACATGCCTACACGTGTGTACAGTGTGTATTGCTTGTGTAGGCCTTTACAAAACAAAAAACTGCAAAGAAATAAAGAAAATGCCGCTTTTTAGGAGGACAGAGTGCTCATTTATTTATTCCCTATTAAGTTGCTGTTGTAGAGTGCACTTTCTTATCTAAGATTAAAATTCAGGAGCAAACCACTGAAGTGTGTCAAGGAAAAAACAAAAAACACATAGCCAGCCAGAAGGTACAGAACACCATTTGTGTGTTTCATTATTAAGCTAAACTAAAGCCATATTCATTTATTTTTTTTGGTGTTAACTTAAATCATGTCCCTTCTGCCATGTTTCTTAGAATTATACAATGCCTGTAGTCAGACTGCCATGCTCCACTGCTCCCTAAATCGCCAATCGGCCCTCGAGCAAGGCATCTTCTTCCAGCACATTCTTGCAGGGCTCGTTTTGATGACATCATCACTGCTGTCACTCTCATGGCGGAGAGACGCTGCTGGCGAAGGCCTGTCACGCACCGACGCACAGCAATATCTGGTCAACCGATGGGGCCCACGACGCACCAGTGTGTTCTGTCTCTCCCTGCCTACCGCAGCCTCCCCCCGCAGTCTTGCTGCTTCGCAGCGGCCAGATTATAGTTGATGACTACGTCTTAATCACATTCCGTTTTCATTTGCTTTTATTGCCCGAGCGCTACGCTACACTGCTTACTGGAGAAAAAAAAAGAAAAAAAAAAAGACAATACTTACTTTTGTCCTTTAAAAGTGAGTTCTTCTACTATACGTCCTAAATCCTCCAACAGGTTTTTTGGTTAATGACTGCAGCTACTCTGGGTCGTTACAACTAATTTTACACAGTGAGCTGACAAGGCTAACATGTGGGTGTGTGAGCCCATAACAAGGCCAGTGTAGCATATAGCAGGCACCAGAGAGTGCAGTTGTGGTGACTGCGTCTTACTGTAGCTTCGACCTGGATGGCACAGGGCTGCTGCACACACAGGCTGTCTCTTTGTCAAAGTCGCACGGCTTTCCTCGCTGGTCTTTGAACACTTTTGACCTTGCTGCCATGCAGTTCCAGACACACACCCAGAGAAACGCAGCTTCTGCCCAGACATGGCAGTCGGCCAATACAAATAACCTGGCCTCAGAGTGTCGGCACGACCGCAGAGAAATCCAAAACCACGGCCCTGGCCGGGCGGCACTCAGTCGCAGGCTATCAGCGGATGGCTTGTTGAAATTTTAATTGTCCGAATGCATCATGTGGTTTGGAAACAAAATCAAATCAAGGGGGATCATCCCTCCTCTGTGACAGCCATCCAAAAGGAGAGCAGCATTTTTGATGAGGCTTTAATTTATTTATTTTCTCTGGCTCTGATTTCAAGGTCGAGTTACGGCGTCTTGTGGGACAAACCAATGACATTGTATGGATAGGTAATTCAAGAGTGGTTCGATCCGCACAGATAAGAAAGAGATAAGAGACAGGTGTCTCAGAGAATAGAAGACGTCCATCTGGAAATTCAATCACCAACGCTCCAAAAGAAAATGGTTTCCATGAAATAACAGGCCGTCCAATAACTAAGGAGACGGTATGTCCTATTTACCTATTGACCTGATGGATGTTAACAAGACATGTTCTGCTCACTCACTGTTTCATAGCAGCTATACTAGATGCCAACTTTACGTAACTTATGCATGCAATCTATGCATGCAACTTATGCATATGCAAATACATGTTTTGTATATATGAAGATGATTTCTGTGTGTGGTATGTGCGTGTGTTTGTCTGTATTTATGTGCGCAGATGTGTCCGTTTGTAGGAGATATGAGCCAGATCTCATGTGTTCAGCAGCTCACTGTACATGACGTCCAGCATGTCCCGTCGTGTGTAGTCACACCCTGGTATCACTTGTCTGATGTCACCACACCACAGTCAGCTATTGCAGCTGCAAATGTGATTAAAGAAATGCAAGAAGCAGTCAGCGTCTCTACCGGGACATGGAGCCCGGTGTGCCAGCATGTGTGTGTGTGTGTGTGTGTGGGGGGGTAAAGTTTCTAAAGTGAATTTTATTGCGACAAAATCATTTTATGACAAGGTGATGGTGACCACACTCATGCAAAACAATTAAATATCCATATGCAATCAAATCTGCCTTATGAGTTCTTTAAAAAGTAGTAATGACACTAACCCTGAACACACACACACACACACACACACACACACACACACACACACACTGATAATACGATCAAATAAAGACTATTATAAAGACCTAACATTATCATAATCGAATTTGAAATTTACACTTGTAATATAAGTCATACTAAAAAAGAAAATGTTGAGAGTGATGGAATTTAATCATCTCAATGTGCCATCCTCTGGGCAAATTATTAATTGACCAGAGCATTTATAACCAGGCCGTAAATATTTATTACAACCCTCCATATCATGACAAAAAGGCTATGTCTAGCCAATTAAAAATGCATAAGGAGTAATGGCCCTTTATGAATAACTTAGCAGATGCCTCTCTATTGCTATAGAACATTTAACTGACAGCTTATCATTCATATATTATAAAACTCCCATTACTCAACTAGGCAACAAAATAAAATTGACATATAATGACAAAAAAGTTTCCTTCTCAAACTGTGTTTCTTACACCCATTCTGTTAGACACGGCGCCAGATTGCATTACACCCCAATTCTCCAGTAGATGGCATGTTAGCATTAGGAAACCTGTTGGTGGTAAGCTCACACACTCTATGTCTTCAGTCAGTAGGCCTGCCCATCCTTTGAGCTGCGGACATAAGCATGCAGTTCAAAGGGACTGCGATTCAAGATTCAAGAATCAAGATTCAAGGATCAAGATTCATGAGTCAATATCCAAGATCAAGATTCATGATTTATGAATCAAGATTCAACAACTTTATTTGTCACATGCTCATACATGTATGTGCAGTGAAATGATGGTGTGGGAAAAGCCACAGTTTATAAAATATAAAGGGAATATATAGAATAGCATATAGGATGCAAAGTTTGTTTTTGCACCCATAAAGAATAACTAAAACATAACTATAGGTTACAATGATATCTGACGTCCACCAAGTCCATTGCAAGATGTTGTCTGATTAGATATCAGACCTCTTCTCTCCATGTAGCTGAGACACACAGTCTTTTAGCAGACACAGCCTGGCTGCTCTCTATGGTCCACCACCACCTTGCTTTGCCTAGGGCTAGGCTGGAAGGGCTAAGTACATTATGGTGTATGGCATGATTGGGACCAAGTGACCAGGTAGTAGGTACTATTCATCCTGCAGCCCCCCCACCGTGTCAAATCAGACTCCACAGTAAAAGGCTGTCAAACTGCTTTACTGTAGCTCCTCTTTTTACATGTGTCTTTACATTCTTTAATCTCAGGAACAAATTATTGGAATGTACTATCCGACCTCTGTGGTGGAATTGTGTTGTGCCGCTTGTAGTGGTCCAACCCTAACATGTCTCCAAGTCAATCTGAGTTATCCCTGTTTGTTCAAGGACTACTTTGAAAGACAGAGCACAGATCTGGTGCAACGGGTTGACTGTGTTTGGTTGCTGTAACTGCACAAGGGGGATGTTATATAACATGCGTAAAATGGATGCATAACTCATTACCTAAAGCCATCATGATTACCATCATTCATTACCTAAAGAATTGTCCATACCCCCAAGTTCCAGTTTTCAAACACTAGCTGAGTTAGAGACATGAAGGGGAAGCTTAGCAACCTGAGCAGGTGGTTCTGCAGGTCAGGTGGTTCTGCAGGTCAGGTGGTTCTGCAGATCAGGTGGTGCTGCCGGTCAGGTGGTTCTGCAAGTCAGATGGTTCTGCAGGTCAGGTGGTTCTGCAGGTCAGGTGGTGCTGCCGGTCAGGAGGTTCTGCAGGTCAGGTGGTTCTGAAGGTCAGGTGGTTCTGCAGGTCAGGTGGTTCTACAGGTCAGGTGGTTCTGAAGGTCAGGTGGTTCTGCAGATCAGGTGGTGCTGCCGGTCAGGAGGTTCTGAAGGTCAGGTGGTTCTGAAGGTCAGGTGGTTCTGCAGATCAGGTGGTGCTGCCGGTCAGGTGGTTCTGCAGGTCAGGTGGTTCTGCAGGTCAGGTGGTTCTGCAGGTCTGTGTGTGTGCACGCTGCCCTCTCATTGATCTTTTATCAAACTAAGAAGCTTAAAGACTCTCCCCAGCATTCTTTGTATTTTATATTATTATATTAGTAATATATTATTTATGATATTTATTTTGTGTTTCCTAACTTAACATACGGTAATGATAGATTGCTCTTGCAAACCCTGCAACTATTCCATAATCAATATCATGCATTTTATGTGTCAGATAAATTATAGCTACATATACGTACATTTTTTGTGATACGTAATCTCTTTTTTTGTGTCGTTGCTGATTTTCAGTCTTTAGTAGTATTCAAATATCCCATATATAGGAATGTTATAATTCTATTCTTCTATTCTTTTAAAATCAATGCCGTAGTAGTAGCAGAAACAGTAATACACACAAAAGTAATACACACTGCTTCCTCTTTCATAATGTTACAAAGTGGCCTTCAAAATCAACTTAAGAAAAACAACATTGGATGCCTCTTCTCAGGGTTTCACCACTGTACATGATAGCGATAAGCTAGTGCAAGAGGTTCCAGTATGTCCTAAATCATACTTTGTCTTTTGTGATAACCACTTATTTATCGAGGAATTTGAAGCAGACACCTTGCTAAAGAGCTTTAGGCCTACTGGTGTTTTTTCCAACCCAGTAGTTTGTTCCAATCTCATACTCTACCACTCTGAAATTCCCTCCAGTGTGGCGATGCAAAGCTGGCCCTGTGGTTAAACTGAAAACACAAGGAAAACAAAAACCCATTCAGGTAGAATAGAAAGAATTAGTGTAACAGACAGTAAAAGACAAAATAATGTCATATTGGGAATGAGATTTGCCTTTGCCTTTTTGCCTGATAAAAAAAAAAATCTTTAAAGGCTCTTGGTTTGGACCACACTATGTGTGAATGCTAGCTCATCTTAAGCCTCAATTAATCTAAGTTGAAGGGGTGTATTTTTGGCAATGGCCATTATCTTTGCTCAACTCATGACCAACAATGAGGGACAGTAATATCGTTTGCATGCAACCATATAGCTAACATGCAAGACATTCAAAACCAGTACTCCGTAGAGCTATGCTGTTGGTTAGGCTATTATAGCCGAGCGACGGAGAGAGAGCGACAGAGAGAGAGAGAGAGAGAAAGAGAGTGAGAGAGAGAGAGGGGGTGAGAGAGAGAGCGACAGAGAGAGAGAGAGAGGGAAAGAGAGTGAGAGAGAGAGAGGGGGTGAGAGAGAGAGAGACAGAGAGAAAAAGAGAGAGTGCGAGTGAGTGAGCGAGAGAGAGAAAGCGTAAGAGATAGAGGGAGAGAGACATAGAGAGAGAGAGAGAGAAGAGAGAGAGAGGGTGGTGGTGGCGCGGACCCCCTCGAGCAGACAAATGGACACATATATTACTTCACAGGAGGTCAGCACGATTACTGGATAAAGATCACAATATGACACTTTTCCTTTTCTGTACTGGCTCACTGAACTGATGGAGAGCCCCGGCAGCCGAGCCGTCTCCTTCTGTCCAGGATATTGATCACACATCTCACACATAAGTCCTCACAAGCCCTTTTCTTTTCATAGAGGATTGGAGAGAAATCCCATCGCTAACTGTTTGCCTTCTTATGTTTTACTGTCCTCTGGGCCGGTCTTATGGACTATACTCTGGAACAATGTAGTGGAGATTGCCATCTCACTAGCCTAAAAAGAAAGAGAGAAAGAACAGACACTGCCGTTTTTTTTTTAATGGTGAAATTCACAAATAATGTAATTCTAGGTCTACATTCAACCTACTGTAGCTTTAGTTGGTTATTATCCCCTTACACACAGAGACACTCAAATAAACACATGCATGACAATAAACATGAAACAAATACAATTATGATTAATAAAATAGATTATATGGCATAAACTATATAACATAAAATTGTCTTTAGTTGCAATGTGTGTTTCACATCAGGAGTGGTCTCCATGGTTTGAAATGCTTAATTTGTTTCCCTTTCTTTACTGCCCTTTATGTGTCTGCAACCGTGCGCCTTCTCTATTATTTTCTGGAATGGCCTGAGACAGATCAATAACGCTAGCAAAATCATTTTTATTTATGCAGTTATTAAGTCATAACCTACAGTATGTCACAATTCATTTCAGCAACAGCTGAGGCCCCTACCCCCAGCCCGGGCCTCGCGGGGGGCGTTATGAGAATCATAAATAATACACTCTAATGAGATATGAATTGATTGCGTGGGGTAGGGGGGCTCCATCCATCACTCTAAATGATGTTTAACAATGGATTACCAGCCAATAATTCCACCGATATGAGATTAAATAAAATAGCAGGGCGGTTTTCAGCAGGCTACCACCCGTGGTTGCCCACGCCCCCCCCCCCCCACCCCCCATCCCACCAACGGGTGGAAATAAATCTGCTCAATTACTGTACCGCCAATCCGTTTTCCACCGCTAAAGACATTATTATTTCATTTAGGGCTTGTTCATGCATCATAGATTATTTCATTTTAGCCAGTCAATAAGCAGAGCTGCAGTATTTTATTTTATTCACTGGGGCCTAAGGTGAAGTGGGGCTTTGAGTATTGCGGGGCCCAGTAGGAAGAGCGAGCGAGCCAGAGTAGGATGGCAGCCAGTCTGACTTCTCTGCAGTTACCAAAGGCTTCCCTTTATTTCTTTATTTTCTTGCATATTTAGTTTTATTGGAGAGAAGTGTATATATACATTTTCCTTCTGCTATCCCCAAGCATGTGACAGGCATAAAGAAAAGGGTTTTCCGTCAAACCAGTGATCAATTGAAACCACATTAGTTGTTCCCTATAAGATGATTTAGAACAACACTTCAATGGCGGGGGAGCAATGGGGAATTGGATAACGCACATGCTCACTGCTATCTAACTTGGCTGCAAATCACGTTATGGTTTTCAGCGGAGCCGAAGTTGTGATTGGTTATTTCTCTCCTAACTACATCAGGTCGTAGCTGTAAGGGTTTGCCTTGTGATGATCTGTGTTAATGATTGTTCTTATCGCTTTCCTTTGGGTTTGGAGACACATCTAGCAAGAGACGACCAACAACAGCCGTGGACCATGAGGCTGATTAAGGCTGGGAAGATAGCTTGTTGTTGGGTAAAATAAGCAGCACTTTGTACTTCCATCATCAGAACGCAGAAACATGTTTTAGGGCATGGGTCAAGATAAGACCTTGATTTCATGTGAATTGTAATGCCAATTATAAACTCCGACCAGATCAAGCTATTGTCTCAGTGGCGCAGCGTGAGGGCTAGTGATCAGCTTTGGAGAACTTGGTTCAAGTCCTGCAGAGGGAAGCCAGCGAAACCTAATGACATTTTGTAAAGGTAATTGATGTGAATTGAAATGAAATATATATATATATAAGTAATTATAACCTTTGACCAGATCATAGCCGGTGTCTGGGCTGTGCAACGGTATAGCTGATGGTTATCGGCTATGGATATCTGTCCTGTGAAGGCAGTGCTTCATCGAAATCTATGTAATGTATGTAATGGAGACCAAGGTTTTAAGTCCTGCCAAGGTTGCTTTCTATCGAAATGTAATGATGTTCTTTTGAAACCTTATGATGTAATGGAAATTGTTAACAAATATTTTTCAAATATTGTTTATATAGAGATTTTGGGCTTAAATCAGATCCTCTGCCTTTTGAACACCTGACATTTAATGAGATCGACTCTTTCAAGTTGTCAAGTTGCAGGGATTCCAAAATATCCATGACTAAAACGCTGCTTGTTGTCACAATAGACCTTTGGCAGGTTTTCCCACGTCACAGATCACGTAGCATCAAGGATCCAGAGGAGGTGAAAACTGCCTGAAAAGATGCCAGGAAAGAGAAAGTGTATTCCAGAAAAAAAGAGAACAAGAAAAACGAGAAAGAGGGCCGATAGAATGTGAACATTGTGAAAAGTAAAACGAAAAAAAGATCTTTCTCGAAAAAAAGAGAAAGATCTTTAGTCGAACGAGGTCCGAAACCGGAAGAGTAAAAATGTTTTGAGCCCATATCAGTGGCAAAGAGGACAGACAATAGACGAAGGTGAGAGAACAAGAAAAAAAAGAGATAATATGGAAAAAAGAGATAAGAGAAGATGATGGCCAGAGCAAGAACAAAAATAGAGCGATACATTTGAGATAAAAAATTGTGAGAGAAGATGATTCAGACAATCTTAGAAATACTAAATAATAGATAAAAAAGATAAAAAGAATGAGAAAATTTAGAAAAACAAGAAAAAATATAGAGAGAACTTTGGGAAAAAAGTGTGAAAAAAGATGGAGAGAATGAAAACATTGTGAGAACATTGTGAAAAAAGTGTGAAAAAAGATGGAGAGGATGACCATCAAGCTGAGAGATTTGATGTATAATGTGTGTATGTAGTGTACATATTGTGGAAGCTGTGACTGTTTATTGATTTTGGTTGAATCATGCTGTCTACACGCTGGTGTTCCAACGATGGCAGAAACTCTTGAATCTTAATTGTAAAATACATCCAAAAGCTGTTTTGATTAGTATAAAGATCTATATGTTCAATGTTTTGAATAAAGTTTAAAGGCAACCAAGTAGTTAAAGGTTAAAGTATAAAATATGAGAAAATACCATAAGTATAATTTAAATTGATATTCAAACACAGGTGAAATAAGAGTCACTAGAACAGTTTTAAAGTAAATGGCTCCACAGTGTCAGAATGTTTAACATTGTTGAAATGTACTGTTTTCTAGAGTGGAGATGACTGGCCGGGCTCAATAGAAGTCAATGAGATGAAGCGAAAATAAGCAAACATTTGATACAACTTAAACTTAAAGTATAAAAGTATAAAATAGGCTAAAAAAGCTGTTTGATTAGTATGATCGGGGTGAATGGGATTTGTTAAATGTTTTGATAAAGCTTAAGCATTGACTGAGTAGTTTAAGGAAAACAAAACCTTAAAACAACTTCTTTCAGATGAAACGTGATGGTAGTGGGTTACATAGAAGTAGTATGGATTGATCCTGGTCCAAATCTCTACTTAAATGCAACGTTTTAAAAATGTAGGAGAAGATGTAAATTCGGACTCAAATTACCCTCTACCCATGCTTCTGCATAAGTTACCTGTTATTGGTAGTTTTGGGTTACCATGCGTCAATCATACATTCTGACTACACCCCCCTAAATCTGACTTTAGTGAGTGGGATTGGCTTGTGCAGCAAAGTGAAAGCCTGAAAAGCAATACAGCCCTGCACCTAAATACAAAAATAAGTCTACCAGAAGTCAGGGAGAACGCATTTTGACAAATTTGATAGTGGGCAGGGATGAGGTAAATCAGGGGGGTTTATTTTCCTTTAAAGGTTAAGTTGTTGAAGTCTAACAGCATGTGAGACTTCATCAACTTAGCAGTCTGCCCATTGACTTCCATTATATAATATAATATTACAAAGTTTAGTATCTTAAAAAGTCTAAAATATAAAAACAAAACAAATACTTGGACACTGCAGCGGTTGGGGCGTAATATGTTGGTGTTCGTTTGGTGTCGATACCTTAGTGTTGGAGATAGTTAACGAAATCAAGCGGATGAAGAAGAAAAAGACAAACAATAGCGTGACTAGCTTTGCAACCACACAAATCCCCAAAATCTTACCAATCTATCCAGCTCATTCAGATCAGCAGGTACGACGTATCACTACTGTTCCCAGTCAGACCGAAAAGTAAGGTGCCCTCTCTTTTCTTTTCTGTACTTTTTTGCCTTCTGTCTTTCCTGTGCCCATTCCGTCCATATCTGATATCTAAGGCTGTGTTCTCCCTGCTTCCCCCTGGCTGCCTCCTGTGGGTACAGAGTTGAGTGGGCTTGTCTGGGGGTTGAAGCCCGGGCTGGATTGGGGAAGAGGTGGCTGTCACAGTGTCTTGATTAATGACCCGTCGGTGGCTTGTCCAGCCATATTAGGGCTCCATGTATCTACCCGAGTCCATGCGGGGCGAGGGGGCTTTGTTCTGGGAGGAAATGGTGTCAGCGGCCCACAGCCGTTTGCCTATAAAAAGATAAAGATTTACTGTCATCAAAGGGCAGATTAAAGCCCACAATGGCAACATTGATTTCTTTTTCCTTTTTTTTTTCAAAACCCCCTCTCCCCCCCAAAAAAATTCACATTTTGGGAGAAGCTATTCCATCGCTAGGAGGAGATATGATCAGCTTATTTGGAAAGGATAATATGGAATCTTCTCCCAGAATGAACTTTGAAAGAAGTAAATTGTAAATATTGATTTCTGAAATGAAGTGTCAATCTTGTTTGGGCCAAGATTATTCCTATCATCTGCGCCGGTGGCGGGGGGGGGGGGGGGGGGGGGGGGGGGGGGGGGGGGGGGGGGGGGGGGGGGGGGGGGGGGGG
>JAOPJO010000008.1:12523039-12538039 GCA_027123675.1 Molva macrophthalma | reverse complement strand
GGTGCTCATTGTAAATGAGAATGAGGGCACGCCCAACCCTCCCGAGGAGTACCCTGTCGAGCCTTCCCCTGTACCCAGCTGCCCCAGCGAACAAGCGGACAGCGACGAGCCCGGAGAGGGCAACCACAGCCCTGCCGGGGACATCGATGAGGTCCCAGAGTTGACGGGCTTTGAGGGGGTCGGTGCCCTGGAGAAGGAGGACGACGCTATGGAGGTGGAGCTGTCTCCAGAAAAAATCTTGGATCCCGAAGAGCGCGGCATGTCCCCTGAGCCTGAAGGCTGCCTACCTCAGCTAAGCGACGCATCCCCCTCCACTGCTACCGGCTATGCTATGCCTAGCACCAACGTCACCCTGGAGACGCTGCATGGCACTCGGGTGGCCGTGGCTCAGTTCTCGCAAAGCGTGAAGGCTGCAGTGGGCAGTGGGGTCTCCACCATGGCCATTCCCATGATCCTGGACCAGCTGATGGCCCTCCAGCAGCAGCAGATCCACCAGCTGCAACTGATAGAGCAAATACGTAATCAGGTGGCGCTGATGAACAGACCGTCATCCTCCCAGCCTGCTCTCAACCATCATACCCACCACAGTACCAATACTGGGGCCCAAACCGCTCCATCTGTCTGTGGTCCGCCTATACCAAGCCAGCTTCAGCTTCACAGCTTCATCACTCCTCCGGTCCATCAGCTACCAATGAGATTGCCAGCCTCTCTCAGTGGTCAAGGCCCATCCTCTCTGACCTCAGCAATGGATGGGCCGCTATCACACACACCGCAGAGTTGCAGCCAGCCGTCTCTCAACTCTCTCAACTCTTCAGTGCCCAGCACTTCCTCAAACAATTCAGTTTTCCCCCCAACCAATGGCAACGTTCTTTCATCTCTGCTGCCATCCTGCTCGTCCTCTGGCTCAAATAACATCAACAATAGTGCTAGTATGACTGCAAGTGGTAGCGGAATCAGTAGCAGCAGCTCAGCTCTCCCCAGAAACACCACCACACCTCCATCACTAAGCCACAGCAGTCTGCTAAGCTCAGCCTCCAACCTACCACTGATATCTCACAGCTCTTCCAGCAGTGTGATCTTCCCCAACCCGCTAGCCAGCATAGCAGCCACGGCTAATGCTCTGGACCCCCTCTCTGCTCTGATGAAGCATCGCAAGGGAAAACCCCCCAACGTGTCTGTGTTTGACACAAAACCAAGCTCCGAGGACCCATTCTTCAAGCATAAGTGTAGATTCTGTGCCAAGGTGTTTGGTAGTGACAGTGCCCTGCAGATCCACTTGCGCTCGCATACTGGTGAGAGGCCCTTCAAGTGTAACATATGTGGCAACCGCTTTTCCACCAAGGGCAACCTCAAAGTCCACTTTCAGAGGCACAAAGAGAAATATCCCCACATTCAGATGAACCCATACCCTGTGCCGGAGTACCTGGACAATGTGCCCACTAGCTCAGGCATTCCCTATGGCATGTCTCTGCCACCAGAGAAGCCTGTAACCACATGGCTAGATAGCAAACCAGTCCTGCCCACCATCCCTACCTCAGTTGGGCTTCAGCTTCCTCCCACTTTGCCAAGCATGATGGGAGGATTTGGTGAGTCTCCAAGCCTCACCCCACTCAATAGATCACCTCAAAGACCTTCTCCACCCTCAAGTGAGTGTGCATCTCTCTCACCGAATATCCTCACTGACTCTGGCATGACCACTTTGTCACCATCCCCAAAACCAAGCCTAGGGAGTGATCCTCCTCCTCTCCTGAAGCCTGAGGGTATTCACCTTCCCCCAACTTGCTCTACAAGACCTGGGGAGAACACCTACACAACTACCACAGTGACTCAAGTAAACCTTTCCACAAATGTCAGCTCTACCACATTGTCTAGCAGTGGCCAGGTACCTGAAACAATCTCAAATCCTAATCCTGTGTCCCACCCAGTCCTTCCCATGCTCTCAGATCAGTTCAAGGCCAAGTTTCCCTTTGGGGGCCTCCTAGACTCTATGCAAACATCAGAGACCTCAAAATTACAGCAATTGGTTGAAAACATTGACAAGAAAATGACGGACCCAAATCAGTGTGTTATCTGCCATCGTGTCCTGAGTTGTCAGAGTGCACTGAAGATGCATTACCGAATCCACACCGGGGAGAGGCCCTTCAAGTGCAAGATATGCGGGAGGGCGTTCACCACAAAAGGAAACCTGAAAACACACTTTGGTGTCCACAGGTCCAAACCTCCACTTCGTGTTCAGCACTCCTGCCCAATCTGCCAGAAGAAGTTCACCAATGCTGTTGTGCTTCAGCAGCACATCCGTATGCATATGGGGGGGCAGATTCCCAACACTCCGCTGCCTGAAAGCCTACAGGAGATGGACACAGACCTTTCCTTTGATGAGAGGAGCTTGGACGCAATGAGCAGTTATGATGATGACCTTCTGGATGAGATGGAGCAGGCAATGGATGATGAAGATGACCTGAGGGAAGGAGACATAGACAGTTCTAAACCATATTCCCCTGGCAGCTCACCGCCAACCTCGGTCATCTCCAGCATCGCAGCTTTGGAGAACCAGATGAAGATGATTGATTCCACCGCCAACATGAGTCACTCTTTCAGTCACAAGCTTTCACAGAATGGCAATGGCTTTGCAGGGGAGGGGGATTTCTTCACTCATGACAACTTTTCTGGAGTAGGAGCTATCGACGGTCAGAGCTTGGGGAGTCCAGCCCTATCGGAGTCCTCTGACTCCTTGCAGCACCTGTCGCCAGCTCACAGTCATTCAGAGAGTCTCCATCCAAAGTCCCCCATGACACTTAACATGAACAATGGAGGTGGTGCCTCAACAGCCGAAGATGGGCAGGAGAGCAATATCCCAGTGGCAACAGTAAAGTCTGAGAAATCGGAGACTCCGTCTCCGCTCCCTGCCTCTGAAGGCACAGGGGCTCTGGACCTGACTGCCACTCAACCTGGCAGGCACTTCATCAAGGATGAGAGCCACTTCAACATGCTGTTCCTCAGTAGAGACAGAGGTATGTACAAAACAGTTAACCTCTGGGGAATATAGCACGTCCCTTAAATCATACATTTTTGAATGAATGCAAATATTACCATATTTGTTTACTTCATCATTCAAAACGATGAGGTGATAAAATATATCATCATGCAACCTATATTACATGTAAAACAAATGAGTCATTTTGAAATGAACAATTTTGAAATATAAATAAAATGAAATATTAATTAAATATAAATAAACCGATGACACTCTCATCTTTTTCCTCAGGCCTTAATCCTCCAAATTTGGCGAGCACAGCGTCTAACATGATCAAAATGGAAATGAACGGACATGGTAAGACAATGTCCCTGACGGACAGCTCCCACCTGCCCCTGGGCATCCAAGTTCCAGCTGTGGCACCCCAAACAACCATGAGCCCCAGCATCACCCCAATGCTCGCCCCACCACCTCCGCGACGCACACCTAAGCAGCACAACTGCCACTCATGCGGGAAGAACTTCTCTTCAGCCAGTGCCCTGCAGATCCACGAGCGCACGCACACGGGCGAGAAGCCGTTCGGCTGTTCAATATGTGGAAGGGCTTTCACCACAAAAGGCAATCTAAAGGTAGGTTCGGCTACAGTGGAATGCATGTCACTAACCTTTTAAAATTGTGCAGAAATTGGAAAGTGTCCTTTCTCACTTTCACCATACATATTTTACTGACAGTATACATATGTACATTTACAGACAAACCAGCATTACAAGACTTTTATTGAACATATTTACATATGTTCTTAATATTTGATGGTGTTTCCTTCAGGTTCACATGGGGACACATATGTGGAACAATGCCCCCGCCCGCAGAGGTCGACGCCTGTCCGTGGAGAATCCCATGGCACTGCTGGGTGGCGACGCCATGAAGTTCAGCGAGATGTTTCAGAAGGACCTGGCTGCTCGTGCCATGAACGTGGACCCAGGCTTCTGGAACCAATATGCGGCCGCCATCACCAATGGCCTGGCCATGAAAAACAATGAGATCTCAGTGATCCAGAATGGGGGCATCACCCAGCTTCCCATTAGCCTAGGGGGAACTGGAATGCCTTCCCTCGGGTCCATGTCTGGAGGGATGGACCGGGTGCATGCTGGCGGCAGCCCCCCAATGCCAGGCATGGAGAAGGCTGGACTTGAGGTGGGATCCACCCGACCTTTCTCCAGGTTCATGGAGGAGAACAAAGAGATCGGAATCAATTAAAGACTTGCCAGTGTTATTGCAAGGTAGGCTTTGAAAAAGTCTGAAAGTAAAAAGAAAAAAGAAACTGCTAATACAGTTTGAACTCATACGTACTATATTATGTACAGCTGAAGTAATTTCTTTGTTTGATTTTGGAAATATAGTATTTAGTATTCATTAGAGGTCTTTGCCTTTCACTCATTCACCTCCTTGATATTTCGCCCATATGAAAAATACTTTGTCTCTTGTTTGAGAGTCTGTCGTCTTGCAAGATTTGCATGGTACTCATTGGTTTCTATCAGTATGTTTGACTGCTTTTAGGAAGAAAAAAAACTGTATACTGTCTCATTTGTGATCAGAAAGCATCATATTTGAACAGGACTAAAGCAGGGGGTATCGGAGCTTGGCATAAGGACTACATGCTAAAGTCCTGTTTGGAAGCGCTACATGATTGCTCCTTTTTAAAAAAAGGGCTAGGGATAAATTGAAGAAAGGACTGAATTGAACTGTTTCTGTGTTCGCCTGGTAATTTTTTCTCACAAACTAGAAAACTTGAACAAAAAAAGGTTTGAACTATTTTAATCTTTACATTTAGTCTCCCAGCATTGTCTTATAATATTGTCCTGTGTCTTTAGTATTTATAATATTGACAAAAAAGCGGGTATACAAAATATATTTAATGGCCCAGGCATTTTATTGATCCATTTTTTTCTAAAATGCAGGCTTCGCTTATGAATATCTCCTTCAATAAAGATGACCTGTCATTCAACAGATAAAAAGGTTGATTATTTTTTTTTGTGATATCTTTAGAGAGACTATGTGTGACATGGTACACGGTAAAAGGGGAGAGATATCTAAAGCTGCTATGAACACAACCCTGCTTTTAACCTTTGTAAAAAGAGAAGAAAAAATATCCTTTGGAGAAATATCTATGTATAGAAATACAGACAAATCTAAGAACAGGTATGCATATTTTGTATCACATAAAAATAGACATCATGAGTTGAGAGTATTTGTCATGTTTGTGAATGCACTTTTTAAAACGAGACGTTTTGTCTGTGAGTTACCGTTAACCTTTTGACTGAGCTATCTATCACGTGCTGTTAAAAAAAAAAATGTTTCCAGCATACCACTCCTACAATTTGCAAAATTGGTTGTCTGTTGTTGCATCTGTACCACCCAGAGTGCAAACCCAACAATCAAATCGTTCTTAAATAAAAAAGACAACAGGTCACCCATGTTTAGTCGTGTCCTTCTGTGCATTGTTCTTCTTATATTTGTATCACATATTTGAATTACAGCACCATCAAAATTATTTTCTAGAGAATAATATTAATAATACATTTTATTTACTAAAATAAATATTCCATATACATTTTTAAATTACATCTACATTATGTAATATCTGTTGTATTGTTAATTTGGTATAGTGAACAATATATAGTTAATTTGTTAAATATATTTCTTTGTTAGCTATAAGTAAGCTACAGAGAATTCTTACAAATCATTTTATTATGTATTATTTAAATGAAATAATTTAAAAGAGGCTGCTACGTAAAAACACATCATTTTGTTTAATGGTGGTTCGACGTTACAAAACATTGTTCATAAAAGGTTCTTCAAATATAGAATTGAAATACATTATTCTACAAAAAAAATGGGAATCATCAAATGATATAAGACCTTTGGGGACAAATGTTCGTCGTTGACCTTTTCCAGAGATGGACTTCACTTTCCAGAAACACAAGACTGCATGTATGAGCCTGTAGACGTGTGTATGCAGGACTGTGCTACAAAGATGGTGATAATGGTAAATCCAGTACTATAGAAATAAATGAATATTGGCCTTGTGAATGTGGCTACATAAGTCGCCATACAGACACCCCCCATCCCACAATGGTCTAATGTTATGTAATGCATGAGCAAATTACATTTTGGACACAATAACCACTGTAACTACACCCAGCAAACAATTTGACAATGTGGACCCTATGACTTTTAAAAGTGATTGCTTTGTTTGAGTAGCATAATTGAGAACATGTGGCACCATCATAATATGTATGAGATAGTGACTGTGATTGTCCCGTCAACAATAAGTCTTAGGACGTACTCTGCCAATATGTCTGCAATGATAATTTTGGATAATTGGTTATTTTCACATCATATCTAAGCTGCATTCCAGTAATTCTGTGGGAGTGTGTAACTATGTGACACTATTGTGTCTGGGTGCACTCGTGATCTCATAGCACAAACACACACACGCACATTCACATACACACACACACACACACACACACACACACACACACACACACACACACCCACAAACACTCTGAATAACATATTTTTTATAATACAATA
This sequence comes from Molva macrophthalma, assembly GCA_027123675.1. NCBI lineage: Eukaryota > Metazoa > Chordata > Actinopteri > Gadiformes > Lotidae > Molva > Molva macrophthalma. Next base: position 12,531,468 of record JAOPJO010000008.1, on the reverse strand, counting down.
TTACAACCTATAAAATAATAGTAATAATATTTAGTATAATTGATTTAGTAATTGAGGGTAATTTAGAATTATGAACTTCCTTATTAATAACATAATAAGATTGCAATTTATAAAATCCACTTTTTTTTTTCCCAGAGTTTCATGCTTTCAAAGACAGTATGGACAACAAACGTACACACAGTTGGATATCATGTATCCATGGGATCTCCCTTTAGCCCCTTTCTTGACCATGTAGGAAAGTACTTTTTATGACATCCAACTCAATTGCACCAGCGCGCTACCTGTCCTGGGAGAATGGCACGGCGTGAACCGGCAGAGACAGGCATGGGGACGTTGCTGTGGGCTGTTTGTTTAATGCCCTGCCTACTGTGAAAGTCTCCCAGAAACAGCTGCAGTAAATATCCCCATTGATCCAGAGGCAGGGGGCCCTGCGATGATGTAGTGGCGAAGAGCCACCAGAGTAAATCTACCCGACAGTAATCCAATCCCAATCTCAAGGCCCTGGGATCTTAGATAGGTGCTTTAAATCCAAAAGTGATCCTTTTTGCACAACTTCTTTTGCTTTTCGTTGTTCATGCTCCTCTTTTCCTCCCTCTCTCCCCACCACCCCCCCCCTCCCCCCTGCTTTCTCTCTCTCTCTGAGCCTGAAATCAATACACATTTCTTTCCTTCACTGGCTGTGCTTTACCTGTCTCAAAATATTACAAGCAATAATGATTTCACATTCTGGCGTTTGCTCTTACAATAAACACACTCAAACCCTCCAATTTAGTTAACTGTTAATTTTACTGTGCCTGATTTAAATATGGTATTGTGCATCCAAGAAAAACCTGTCAAAATGAATGTACACCCCTCCTGGGATAGTTGCCATTCTCTTAAATGAAGGACTGTACAGGAAAGTCTTGAATCCCCTTTTGGCGAGGTGTTCACCTTTAAAGGCCAAGGAGCTGCCTACCTACTGCTTAGCTGCTTTCTTGGCTGCTCTGCACGGAGTAGGTTTTCAAACAGGCCCTTAAAGATGACAAAGTTATGCTCTCCAGATCTCTAGCGATACGAATGGGTGGCTTGCACATTCAAATTCTTTCCTGTATGGATTGGTTGGATGGATGGTTGATGAAGCATGTGGTATAATAAGGTATAATATCTCAATACTTTTATTCTGCACAATATCAGTGCGAGACATAGCCTCTTTGTGTGTGTGTGTGTGTGTGTGTGTGTGTGTGTGTGTGTGTGTGTGTGTGTGTATGTGTATATATCTGTATGCATACTGTATACCAGTCTTACACATTACGTTGACGACTGCATCTCTTTAAATATTGTATATTCAGGGGAATATGACAAAGGTAATAAACCGTTTCAATAATAAACCAACGTAGACCTTTTTTCAAGGTCCTACAAATGTAGAGTTTTAGTTTTCAAGGAGTTCTGAGCATCATCCTTGTTTTGACTATGCAAGGTCAACAGCATTTTCATAGTCAAGGTGAGGATGGGCTTATCTTGCACAGTTTTCAACAAACATGTTTTTTCACAAAAAACCCAGACAAAAAACCAACAAATCAATGATTGTGGAGATCACAGAGTGGTTGTACACCTCAAAAGGAAGAAGTCATCAATTAAGCAAACTCACAGGAACAGGCCTAATTCGTCAGAGTGGCCGTGGATCAGCCATTGTGTTCGGTTTGGACGTGACAAATGGCGGCCCTCTTCTGTGTGACCAAGGTTACCGATCGATAGAGATCATCATTCTGATGTGGCCTTTTATCTCACAGCCCTGCTCCCCAAAGCCCTATATTATTCCTAACACAGAGATATCAAAGGAGGTGGAGGAAGAGCAGGAGGAGGAGGAGAAGGCAGGGAGAGAGGAGGAGGAGGAGAAGGAGGAGGAGGAGGAGGAGGAGGAGAAGGCAGGGAGAGAAGAGGAGGAGGAGGAGGAGGAGGAGGTGGAGGTGGAGGTGACAAGGGGCCAAGAGTCTGCTTGTACTCTTTGTCCCCCTCCATCATGCAGACATTCATTTGGCCTGAGGTCGTCCCTGGGACTTTTGAAGACGACCCCAGTCTACGGGGAAGGTCTGTCTTGATCATGTACTCGCTGGGGGAGTTTGAAGATGTACGTTGTTTAGGGCAATCTGGGTGGCCATCGAGGTATGGGTTGATCTCGCGAGCCTGTTTCCCCCTCGCCGGTAGTTCTTCAAACGTGTCAAATCCGGCTGAGAGGAAAGCCTCCTGGGTGGTTATTGATCTGCGCCATTATGGAATTCTATGCCAATAAACTGCCATGACTTACTGTAACAGTCCAATGATTAGGGCCCACTTGTGTCACATGACCACAGAGAGCTTCCTCATTATCAGAGGCCATTATGACTAAATGGAGTTTTGCAATTGAGTTACGGAATGATGAATATTGACTTGTTTTAGCTTAAATCGTCTGGTTTAACTGTGTTATTGGTATGCCTATAGAGTTGGCAGTAATAGCAATGTCTTTATGACTATCATGAACCACAATAATGATAATACTTGAATGAATGCATTTCCCTATGTCTGAAGCACAACAACGCTGCCATGTACCAGGAATTAACATATGAAACAAATGCATATAAAAACTAATATTACATGTATTTTCTGTAAATAAGGTTTGTAAAGTCGATATGATATGATGATTATTTGGACAAAAAATATCTAACATTTACTACTCCCACACACAACTGTTGTGAAATATAAACTTTGGGGTTATATATTTAAATAGGACATAACGCACTACGCAAACTCCAAAGGTAAACATGCAACACATGCTCAACATTGCACCATCTAACGTTGTCAAATCTGTTGAGTTTCTCACAAGTAATGAAACATGAGAGCAGGAACCAAACGTAAAATATGCATGGACACTATCTATTACTTGTTTCCAGATCACCCCATCTCTAAGAAATTGAGGATATTACATTGCACGCCACGTTAAACCTCTCATAGTTCCAACACTGTGTATCACAGCTCCTGCGCTGTGTATATGGTATTCAAGCCCTTAAGTATGTGACATTTAAACTATTCACTGCAAGACTCAATAGAGTCACAGCATGTTGCAATGGGCCAGAATACAACTTGGCTATCATCATTTTGTAAATTGTGGTATAAGGTCCCCTGTTGATTTTGGTTACCACCGTTTTTTACTCACTTGTGGCTGTGGACAAAGAAAAAACAGAAGGCCTCAATTCCTTCTGTTCACATATTTAACAGAGAAAGGAATCAATGACTGTTATGCTTCACAGTGGAGTACAGAAAACCTATGCAAAATAAAATAAAAAAACAACCTATTCTTTTTTTTCCTGTCAGACAAAACAACCAGTTCTTGGGCATCTTTCACCTCAGAGAAAATGGGATGAATGGCAAACCTTACTCTTGCTGATGTATGGAATTTGGGAGAGTTGGAAGATGTCACCGTCAATGATTGACATGATGAGAGAATCAATGCAGAAGCCTTGCTGCCAGGCAATAATCCATCCAAACTGATCACGCTTCAAATTGCCTGGAGGTATTGATTACATGTGCAAGCCCAGAAAACATGGTAAGCACTGAGCAATAACAATCAAGCAAAGAGACAGATGTTTTCCCCCCCTTCTTGAAATTCTTCATTGTGTTGCTCAATGCTTTATTTAATATAACATTGCTGCTTGACTCATGCGATCCTCTTCATTTGTTTAGTCACGAGCAAGCTCAAAATACACGTAAATAAGTACAAAGCTATCTATTTATTTTGGTGTTGCTTGAGGACATACAACATTTTAGTTTTGAGGTACATTGTGGCCACACTTTGATCCACAAGAACCTGGAATATGCAGAGCAGCTGTCTGTGATCACAGCAGACCATTGCATTACACCTTATCATTTCCTCTAGACCTGAAACCTAAACTCAAGCCTCATCAATAATGGAACTATGATCCACCACCCTTTAAAATCTCAATGGCAGATCTTACTCTCTGGTCTCGGCCGTTATTTTACCTTGAAATTTTCTTCCGTCCATTTTTCTTCTCTAGTGGCCTTTAGTCTTTTTCATGCTTTCTGTTAATGTTAAGACCTTTTGCACATCTACTCTGCTGTATATACTACGGGCCCCGTGTGAATGGATCACAATGGCCCCTTATTGTGCGTTTTAATTTTCTACATGGATTTTCCCATTAGTCTGCAAACCAAGTGTCCACAATCAATTTAGTCCTTTTCCCCCCTCTTTTAATAACAAAAACCTTTAGATGAATGTGTCCATTCAACCATCATTTGTTTTGCTTTTTGTTTTGGTTCAGACAAGCGAAATACCCACCATTGTCTCTAGGCAACAAAGATATTCTTAGCTATTTTGTGCCCTCTATTATCCAACTGTCTGTCCAACTAAATTATTAAATGCACTGAATCTGGTTAAGTAGTGTACATTTTCCTTAAGGTCAGAAAGTTCATTAAGTATGGACTGCCATTGATTGTATCCATATGTAAGCTTGGTGTAGGTTTTCTCTTCTACCGTCTACTATTAGGGACACAGCATTTAAAGGTCTCAGCCCTTGCAATACTACAGTAATGAAAGCAAGAATCCATTAGACTCTGTGCCTGCCACTCCTTGTAATGAAAATGTCATCAGATATACCGTAAATATACAGTTACAGCAGAATCTCCTGCAATAGGCATATATTGTGCTGTGGCTCAAGTCCCTTCCACACAATGCACAAACAGGCAACATCTTGAAGTAGATTAAGTAACATCTTAGAGTGTTTCCATTTTGTTTTCAAACCAGATCCTGAATCATATTTTTGTATAAAATAGAATGTGCCACCACCCATCCAACAAACACGCACACACACACACACACACACACACACACACACACACACACACACACACACACACAAACTCACACACTTAGAAAAAGTCTTTCTTAAAAAATCCACAATTACTATGACAGCCACAGTATCAATTTCATAGCAACACTCTTGTGTCAATCGACGTGAAGATGATAAAGATCTGTATTTTGATTGAATGTGTGCAAAACTACTCATACTTCACGCGAGTGACTTTGATCGTAAAACTATTTGAAATCATATCAGATGCTGCGACAAAAGGAGAGGGCACAGCCAATCAGCAGAGATGATTTCATATAGAGGGGCTCTCGGGTTTCGCCGTCATAAATAACTCATGGTAATCCCATATTTCTCTGACTTGTCTCATTTGTGCTAGGGATGGAAAGAGCGGAGCTGTGACAAACATTGTTAGCGAGACGTCTCAGCCGGGCTTTATGTGCCTTGGCGGCTCCCCTCCACCTCCCCCTGCTCCACCTCCACCTTCTCCACCTCATCCACCTCCTCCTCTACCACCTCCTCCTCCACCTCCCCCTCCTTCTCCTCGGATGCCTCTAACCTAATCATACCCCTTACCCCCTTCAACTCCTTCCATACTGCAGTGCATATTTTAACAAATGACTTATTTTGAAGGAACTTAAAACCAGATAAGAGTAAATGACCATATATGGTTAATGAGCTAAAATGATCACAGTTTCCTGTGTAATTAAAAAAAAAAAAACACAGGGATCGTCAGGTTGCATTTAAATGTACACACTTGATTGTCCCTAAAGTGATAACAAGGATAACGCTAATGTGTGCATAAGTGTGTTACGCACAGTGTTTGTGTGTGCGTGCACCTTGGTGGGATTTCTAACCAGGATTTATTCATACGTAAGCCTCAACAACTCTCCCACCCTCCACTGAGACCTTCTTCCTACACGTGCAATTTTCCAAAGCCAACCACTCGCCAAGCAATAATTATGCTGAAGTTTTCAATTACCCTCCCTCCGTTTCATTAACAAAAAATGTTTGGCTATTGTATAATTAGATATATGAGCTTACCACCTACATTTAACATAGCCACTACACAGCAGCTTGATGGAAAGCAGGGAAGGGTTTCAGCATGTGTGCGTTTATGGTTGACTTAGGAGTGTACTGTACAGTAAGATCGGCTAGACATCATGCAGCACTATGCAGGCCTTTTATGCCCCCCACCCCCACCCCCCATCATTTACTTTGGTCCTGTAATCTGTACAAAGTATACAGGCCTGTTAAAAGAGAATCACTGGAAGTTTGATTAAATATAGGGCATGGCTGTACATCTGATTTAAGTTGTTATCTACATTCATTGATGCACCTCTTTACAAGTATTTGTTTGTTTGCTCTTGTGCAAACAGAAAACTTAAAGAAAAGTAAAGTTGAAATCCTTGTTGTTTGTGTTAAGAGATCATTTCATACTCATATACTACTTTTTGTCTTCTTTTTCCCCTTCCCTTTTTGATAATCATTGGCTGTATATACGCCGTTAAACTTTTCAAACCCACATCATTATGTAACGTATGACCTATGGATTATATTATATACAAAAATGTAACTGTTCATGATCGTGGCTATCTCTCCATCTTAAGTGGCTGTACACTGTTACCTAGGAAGCTTGAGTTTCGGGGAAATGCAATCCAATACAAGCCACAGAAACACTCCTGTCCGTTCCCTTTCACATCCCTTGCAACAGGTCTCCAAGTGAGGCCAAGAATGTTCTCAGTGAAGAGGTATGCATGTGTAACGTAATTGAACAGAAAATACAATATACGTTTTTTTACTTCGATTCTTTATATCGATCTTATCAGCAGGAACCTCTACGGTGCGTTTGTCTGAAGCTAATCTTTATACTAAAAGGGATTATTTTTACTTTTTACACTTCAAATGTTGGCGTTTTATTGCCAGTGTCAGATAAGCCAAGATCAAAATGGACCAATACTGAACGAAAATACCGCACAGGAAGGCAAGGTGTGGTTGACCTGATGAAACAGAGATAAAGTCAGAAGAGTCTGGTCATCATGGCTAAGTGATTCAGACCTGCTATTCCCCAGCCCTGGGACAGAATTATTAAAATGTCATCGTCTAAACGAAGCATCCGCAGTGTCCCATTTCACAGGCCCTCATACACACTTGCCTAATGGGATATTACTTGCTCCTATGTACGAGTACAGCACAACAGAGAAACAATACAAACAGTTTGCAAATGGAACCGAATCTATCGAGCTGAACAATAATTGGCCGAAGCCAGTCATGCACTAAGGGATAAATATTAATCTTTATCTGCCACTACACAATTTAAAAATTATGTATATCGGACATAATTCACTGTGATTAGTGGAACTGATTGTGTTATGGTACCGATCAGTTGCAGAAATGACCAAAACCAGAGGTCCATTTTCAAAGTAATTTTAATACTAAATGGATTTTTCGCCTCTTTGTGCATAGAAGTGAGGCCCCCTAGCCAGTCAGTGCTAATTACATCCATAATCAAATGCGTTCTGTGTCTTCTTGTTAATGGCATTGATCTTTTGGAATATCCAAGCCTATATTCTGTGAGATTATTGGATAAAGTGCAGGGCGAAGTCTGTGTGACCCCGGCGGGGAGATGTCGTTGCAGACATAAGTGGGTATTAAATGGATATAATTGACAGTGACCCTTCCTGGCACTCTGTGCGGCTGGGGCCTTTGGTCCATAGATCATACAGGAGAGGGAATGAATTAACATACGTTAAGAGTGGGAACATTCAAATTGCGGGAAAAGAGATAAGGGATCCACGCTGAGCCGGTGGGCTTATGATCTGATAGGGGCCAGAGATGTCACATGGTCAGCCACCACGCTGGTAGCCCCACACGCTGCCCTCAAGTGTCTGCCCTTTAGAATCCGCCTGTCTGTCTGTCTGACTGTCTGTCTGTCTGTCTGTCTGTCTGTATGTCTGTGTGCCTGTCTGTCTGCTTGCCTGTCTGTCTGCCTGCCTGTCTGTCTGTGTGCATGTCTGTAACTATTTGTCTGTCTGCATGATAGTCTGCCTGCCTGTCGGTCTGTGTGCATGTCTGTCTGTGTCCGTCTGTCTGTATGTCTGTCTGTATGTCTATGTCTAAACATAGAGTACCCTGATCATCCCCATAAGAGTGAATGATGATTGGAAGTTGAATGGCCTCAGGCTACTGCTATTCAGTTCTCCACTTTCTAAAGTGGGGGCTTATCCAAAGTCTTGTTTGTTTGTGCCAATGTACCCAATCACATATTGTTGCATATAATTCTGTGTCATACACTGTCCTTTAAAGCACCCTATTTTGCAGCGATGCCACCCCTGCCCAGGTGGGTTCCATTGTACTGTGTGTTGTTTGCTTTACTGTTGTGAAGCTGGCATGATGAGGGTAATTGGAGTGTTGGTGTGGTGAATCACTGCCAGCCTGGGTGGGCAGATTGCATATGATGATCATGTTCTGACCAGATGGCTGGCTGGCAGAAACACTGCATTTGGAGTGGGATATTTTTGCATGTGTGTGTGTGTGTGTGTGTGTGTGTGTGTGTGTGTGTGTGTGTGTGTGTGTGTGTGTGTGTGTGTGTGT
>JAOPJO010000008.1:12452439-12462520 GCA_027123675.1 Molva macrophthalma | reverse complement strand
CCCCTCCCCTCCCACGCTCCACATTCCCAGATGGAATCCCTTGGCGGGAGGAGCCAGGATTTTGACAGCTCTCCAGCAAGGAGCTGGCAAGGACCAATCACGTCATCCTCGTATGGGCGGCGCACGCGGAGGAGAGGGTGTTTTCCAGCTTTAAAAACGGCGAAGCCAGCCCCTTTGACAAACCGCGCTGCGTCACGCACCGGGAGTTTCTAGAAATTCTAATTAGACAATACATCGCGACCTTAAACAGCCAAACTCACCTACAACCACAACACCTTCCTTCCCCAAGTGCTGCGAGGCAGGTAGCCTATTTACTCTGAGGCTGAGACCGCGCGTTCACATCCTAGATTTTCTTCATTCAGCAGACTCAACTTTCTTCATTCATTTGGCGTGCGAATTAGTACAAATTTGGTCTAAAATTGGATTGCAAATTATGTTTTTATTTGACAGTTGATTGAATAAACTCGCGCTTGCAAAACGGTAGTTTATACATTAATCTGACTGACCTTATAAGAACGAGTCGCGTGTAGCTTATTGGATGCAGGATACAGGCTACGTGCGCGTCAGCTCCAAATTCGGCTTTGGATCACCGAGGAAGGACAGAGGACTCCAGTTCATTACATCGCTGGCCTCCAATATGAAGTCTGCAGAAGAAGGTGAGTCGAAATGATACATCTCTCAAACTTTGTGTGTATCGCATCTGTTGTACTACGAGGATAGGCGCTCTTGCATACATGATGTGATAATTAAGAAATGGCATTGACCAATGATCCGTGGTGTTCAGTGCACAGCGATTGTCATTTTGAGCGCGCTCTGTGATTCACGCCGCAAACTATTTTGCGTGCTAGTTTCTGCGGAGTCTGAAACTCGCCTGTACACTTTCAAAGTTGTTGTTATCAGCTTTAAAGCAGTTGCACCACCAACGCAAGGCGCAGACGGACTTGGGGGTGGGGGTGGGGGGTGCAAAGCGAGTGCCTCACCTGCCTGCTTCGGTAGTCGGTGACAGGTCAGGTGGACTCCCCCCTCCCCAAATAACAATAGCCAATACAATAAATGCATAATTTATATAAATGCAATTATCTATATGTAAGCGTATTGACAACGAAAGGTTCAAATGTCTGTTTTTTGTATTTATTGTACATTTTTTTAAGGTTATTGCTGGTTTGTGTTTTTTTTTTTTTCGGGGGGTGGGGGGAGGGGGGTACAACCAAATCCGCCCGTTGTAGCAAACGTTTGCCTATCGTCAGTTCATTCATGAAGTCTTTAATTGCTGATGTCATCATGAGTTTTTGAGGATTTGGAATTTTAATTTAGTGTTTTATTTTAGTTTTGAGACCCTCACTCATAAACTACGTAATAATAATCGGTTGCAAGCTTGGGATGGGGGGACGGGACGACGACGACACTCTGAACCTTGGGTTTCGTGATGTATCTTGAGCAGCCTGCTGCCAACTTGCGATGCTATAAACCCAGTCCATAAACACACACGCAGGCTAAACGTATTCTATTTGGTGTGGTTTTGACATTGCTAAGTGTCAGCTGTAAGTGGCCTGGAGAGTCTTAAGATGCTGTAGATAACTTCCATGGCTGACCACCTATACTATAGCCGACCTCTCCCTGAGGTCCCTGTATGTCTGGGCTCAGTCTGGACCACAGTCCACATGGAGGAACACATGCAATCTGCATTCACATTGGGCTGGTTCCGCATGGACAGTTCAGAGGCTGAGGAGTATAAGATTGTTATATAGCATAACAATTGTATAATCATTTTACACCCTAATAACATTACATATATCTTAAAAATATATATTTCCAACTTTAAAAGTGTCTGTCAGGCAGATACAATTTTTTTTTTACTTTTACATTTTCTTAAATGTTGTTTAATTCATATTGAACATGAGTGAGAAAGGTGTAAGGTGGGCGGCAAACCAAATTTCTTTCAGTTTGTGTTTTGTTATGCGTGTGGTGCATACACATATACACGCAAGGCAATGTTGGCAAGGAGCGAAATGAGAGGAAAAAACCCCATCTACCACTGTTGAGCGTAGTCAGTCAGGCTTGTTGTGTGGAGGAGCGCTAGCTGTAGGGGGGCTGTGTGGGCAGAGACCCATCCTCTCTGCAAGAACAGGGTGATGTGCAGAAGAGCTGCATTACCCAAATTAAAGCAGATGGAAATGGAACTATCTGAATGCTCGGTTTAACTTAGGTTGTCGTTTAGTGTTTGTTGTCGTTCACCTCTTTACGTTTCTTTTGTTGTCGTTTTTGGTGAGGAAGTCCACTGTAACCACTAGAGCAGTGATGAGTTCTCAGAACGGAGGAGCAGAGCTTGATTTCAACTATCTGTTTGAGTACGGTCATGTGGTAGAGCACAGGAAAGAAAAAGGTGGGTTGAAGGGCCAATAGATAGTTCTGAAAGGAAAATAAATGCAGAACTAGGGTGCCTATCACAATGCGATCATAGTACTATTTGTACCATTCTGTTTTTCATGATTTACATTTGTCTGTGCTCCTGTCAGATAGAATATATGTGATTTAAAATTGTTCGATATGCTGTCGAAAAAGGGTTGTGTGTGGATCGCATATATTTGGCGGCATGCACGTATAAACTACACCACGTTTCAACGTGGGTTTTTATAGTAGGGCCTAAGGCTTGTCGAATGCTTTATGCCAATCTCTCTGAAAATAGACTCCAAAAGTCTGATTCAAGCAAGTCTAACCATGAATGACAATTTCACGCTCAAATGTGACTCACAAATGTGACTCGCGTTGTGGTTCACCAATATAGCACAGGGACCAGAGGGGGAAGCCCTGGTCTTGTAATCAGCTTGGTACGGATGTAGTTATTACCGTTCATAATTTTGATGTTTGATGTTAGCCAGGTGAGGAAGTGTGACACGTTATGGACACTTCATGGTCAACTTTTTTCATCGCTGTCATCCGTTACTGTTTTCATAACTGTAGCTATCCCGATGGTAAAGACGTAGGCTACCTGTCATGAACACTTGTATCGCTTCATATGATTGACGTTGGCAAATTGTAGTCCATAACATTAGAACATTGGTGTTTGTATAGGTGGCTGTGTGAGCCTACAGGAGACACATGTGCGCCAATTATTTCTGTGTACACCTGGTGACACGTCAGCTGTAAACGCTCTCTACTACTATTTGTGAGGCCCAGCGTGACACAAGACAGTGCTGTCAGTTTGACTCGGGGGAGGGGACTAATTCACCCAGCGACCGGTGCGATCAATCAAATAGATCATTCAACACTACTCAACACGCAACAACTCCTGCAGAGCATACATGGAGGCAGTATGTAGGATTAGATTAGCAAAGCGCACACACGGGACTGCTGTGCCACTTCTGAATGCACGGATATGTGTGCTACTAGGATAGTATCGCCAGGAAAATAATACATCTTTCCAATGTCTTTTTCAGATGCATACAGCTATACCCCAAACGTCAGCCTGTCTCTTCCACTGGGCATGGGGAACCCCTGCCTGGCCACCCAATACCACACTCTGCAGCCCAGTCCGGTTATCTCCGTCTCCTCCTGCCACCAGGGAGGCTACGGCCTCCAGAGCGACAACCAGGTGGCGGGGGGATACTACCAGCCCCAGGGCTACAGACCCAACGGGGCACCGGCTCTAGAGAGCCCCCGCATCGAGATCACCGCCTACAGCCCCTTCCCCGAGGAGGAGGTGGAGGAGAGCAGCCACTTGGACCTCATCACCAAGCGCGGGGTCAACTCCGTGGTGACGCTGACACTCCCCAACGCCGACGGCTACCGCGACCCCAGCTGCCTGAGCCCCGCCAGCAGCATCTCGTCGCGCAGCTGCAACTCGGAGGCCTCCTCCTATGAGTCCGGCTTCTACAACTACGATCACTCCCCACAGAACTCTCCCTGGCAGTCCCCCTGCGTCTCCCCCAAGGGCTCACCGGCGCTCCTGTCTTGCCCGCACGCCGGCGGGCCTGCCATCTCCCCCCACCATTCTCCCTCCTCCTCCCCCCAGATAGGGGCAGTGGCCGAAGAAAGCTGGGCGGGCCATCCTCGTGGATCGAGGCCAAATTCCCCTTCCTGCGGCGGCGGCGGAAGTGGCAGCGGTGGAAGTGGCCATGGAGGTGGAGGAGGTGGAGGTGGTGGTGGTGGCGGTATGGGCAAGAGGAAGTACAGTTTCAATGGTGCCCCCTTCTGCCAAACATCCTGCTCGCCCAACCAGTCCCCCATACCTTCCCCGCATGGCTCCCCAAGGCTCAACCTCACGGATGAAAGCTGGCTGGCCAACACCAACCAGTACACCAACTCCGCCATCGTGGCCGCCATCAACGCCCTGACAACGGACGGAGTGGTGGACATGGGGGAGGGCATCCCCATCAAGGCCCGCAAGACCATGCTGGACCACAGCCCCAACCTGAGCATGAAGGTGGAGCCCCGGGGAGAGGACCTGGGTCCTGATCATGAGTTCTGCCACGAGGACTACGCCTCCCGCATGGCCTTCAAGAAGGAGAACTACTGCGGGGGTTTCCTGGACGTGCCAAAGCATTCCTACTCCTGGTCCAAGCCCAAGCCTTACCTCAGGTGGGTGTAACAAACCTAGCTGTTCGTAGTTTGTACAATTGTACTGTTCTCCGGAAAGTACTGATCCTGCACTAAATTACTTTTTTTCACTGAAGACGTTCCTTTTTTTGCCAAATGTGATTTTCCTGCCTATTTCTCTAAGGACCAAATTGATTAATGGATAGATACATCTCTGTGATGAATGAGCCCATGGATGGTTTTTATTATTTTGACATAATTCTCTGTTGGCTGCATCTAAATAGTTTCATGATGCAGGTTGACATAAGACATAAGATGATGAAGATGATTGTACATGCCACTCTTATTAAACAATACTGCACTTGTGCTTTTGAACTGCCTAACAAGAGACAATGAAGTGCATGTAGATATTTACTTGTTTAGACAGATTTATGACCTCTTAGATCCAGGCTGAGTTTTCCAGAGAGCCCAATTAGGAAAAGAGCCATCCAACAGCCATGCTACCTTGTCCGTTGTTGTCTTTTCATATCCTAACTTAGTGTTGTTTATATTTCGGGAGGACATAAGAGTTTTATTTTCTACCTTTTTAAAGGCCATAGCAAGAGGCAGAAATCCAAAAGCATATGCTGTCCAATCCCAAAATTACTTTGCTTTGAAGATTAAAAAAACAAATTATGAATCAAATTCATTAGGGAAACGCTCAACGTGTGCCCGTATTGCCATGACAACTCTGACACAAACACAGATACACAAACGGCACATGCAGCACAATATGTCACATTGATTTATGACTTCTAAGCCAATTTCTTTGAGTTCAGTACCCCCCCTCCCTTCCCTTTACCAATGGCACCCTTTCCTGTTGGAAATCAAGTGTTGGATTAAGATAGGAAACAGCAGGAAGTGATGGTGACAGAAGCGACTGAAGGGAAGCCGTCTGCGGGGTAATCAGCTAGCCTGCTATGCAGCCCTGTCACGCCACAGGCCTGTCTTTCTCTGCTTGTCCCAGTGTGATGTCATGCCCTGGCCAGGCCGATAAAGCCCAGTCGAGGGGAAATCAGTTCGTTTTGGGTCAACAAACAGCCCCGGCAGTCCCCGAGAAGTTGCCAGAGAACGGGTTTCAGATGAGCTCCCCCGGTTAGGTCAGGGGTCCTCTGCTTAACAGATATCCGGCATGGAGGATTATTGTCCTGCACATGTTTGTTTTGGTTCAGTGTGTTTTCCCCTGTGGTCTTCACATGGGAAGCTCTAGCTCACCATCTCAGAACAATGCCGTTAAAGATGGCCAGCTGTAGCTTCTGAGAAGGAGATACCAGGGCACCGAGGCCGGACGCGCTCACACCCATTCCAGTCTGACTTTCTTTGTGTTTTTTCTTCAACGGTTACGCTTGTACTTGTATCAATATGGCAAATGTTAGCTTGTTCCGAAAGAAGGGTTGTTTGAATTGATTATATGCAAGCATGGGCTCATCAATGACACCCTTCAGTAAGATGTATTAGTGGGGCCCAGAAATGTCCTACAGACAACTCCTATGGATAATTACCATTTTTTTCCGCTTCTGTCTTTCACCACCTGTCATACAGTTATAAGAAACATGCTATCCTCTAACCAAAATACATGTGTGTCTCATTTTTACTTTTCCATTTTTTTAAAAGAAAAGCCACTAATTATTACCCAGGACTCAAAAATTACCCATGTCTGACAATGAGTAAAATTGATTAGATTATAGGCTATGATGGAATGGAGCTGTACCGGGCCAGCCGGATTACACTGCAATTCCCTTATTAATGTCTGATTTATAACACGTTTACTAGCCCTTGATTAAGACTTGCCTGGCAAAGAGGCGACCGTAGAGAGATGAAACACTACCTCAGTCGTTTGGCAGGTCGACTCTCATGACGCAGGGAAGCAGCTCTGAGGGCTTTCTCCCTCCACCATCACGTGAAATGACCGGATCGTTGTCTGCTTTCCCTTCAGCCCATCTTTGCCCTCCCTGGACTGGCAGCTGCCGTCGTGCTCCGGGCCCTACAGCCTGCAGATCGAGCTGCAGCCGAAGTCGCACCACCGGGCCCATTATGAGACGGAGGGCAGCCGCGGCGCCGTCAAGGCTTTGTCTGGAGGACACCCGGTCGTACAGGTATCTAGGAACATATGCGCCAGCTGCATGGCTACATCCAATGTGACCACTTCAATCCACTCCCTTGCCACCATTTCCATAGAATAGAATCCAAATAAATATAAAAATGGTATGAACTTGGAGTGCAATGTGCAACGGTAATGTGACTGTTTTACTTCCCTACATTTCCAAGTGGAAAACCTTTAAGACCTGCTCCTGTTTGCGTGTGCATGTGTGTGTGTGTGTGTGTGTGTGTGTGTGTTTGCGCATGGGTGTGTTTGTGTGTGTGTGTTTGTGTGTGTGTGTGTGTGTGTGTGTGTGTGAGTATGTGTCCACATGCTTCTGTCTCTATGTGTGTGTATGTGTTTGTGCTCATGCACCCACAAGGGCTTGCACAAGTGTGGCTACTATTTCTTTTGGTCTTTCACTGTTATTAATGGTCCCACCAAACCAAATGTCAACCTGCTGCAGAAAAAGGTCACTCTAACCAACAGCCGTGCATACTGACTCAATTAGCATGGAGCAGCACCATCACCTCCCAGTATTGTACTTGGCAATACATAAATAGCATACGTCAGTCTCACCAGTAGCCGAGCACAGAGCCCCATTCTCTACCGAGCTGTCATCACCCCTCTCTGTCATCTTAGTTTACTCAAGGCGGGAAACCAATACCAGTCTATTTGTGTGTGTGTGTGTGTGTGTGTGTGTGTGTGTGTGTGTGTGTGTGTGTGTGCGTGAGAGAGAGAGGAGTAAGAGTGTTTAAAATGACGACAACACCATAGTACAACCTTTTTAAATGGCAAAGCTGGCGCTATACCCATACGTAGTGCAGGCTGGTGGTCTGTCCCTCCCACACGCTTCAAATGAGGAGTTGTTAGCACCAAGGCTGTTTGGTCAATAGATGTTGTCAGCAGACCCTGGCCTGCTCAACGTCTGCCCCCCCTCCCCTCCTCCACCCAACCTTTACGCAGCTGTTGACCAACAAGGTGTTCTTAACACACGCTTCACCGGCCCTCCATTGCAAGTTCAATGTAAACACAGGTAATCATTCCCCTTCATTACAAAGCCTTTGTGCGTGGATACAAGCGCTGTACAAACATGTTCTGCGCACACACACACACACTATCTTTATGTTTTTTTGGTCAGAGGGAGTTGGTAGGTAAAACGGGTTGATGGTGAGGTTTGCTGTGATGCTAGCCCAGGAGAGCAGAGGTAGCAGATAATGGTTTAGCGCGATTTGCTTGTTAGCATCACCCTGACCTTTTTAATGATGGTGTCAGTTGGACAAATTAGTGTGTCTGACAGTTCACCATCACTAAGGAAGTAGTAGGCTTAAATAAAAGGTGTATTACCGACACACACACACACACACATATTTTCATTATTTTATTTATGTCCACATAAATACAAGACATTATACAAGTCAACAGATTATTATAGATGCAAACAAATGGAATAACATATCAGTAATATGTACAACTAAGTAAGCAGCATTAAAAGTAACCCACAAACTAACAGATATCACAGGTACAGATAGCAGCACCTCCCCCATGTAGAGCGACTGTCAATGATCGCCTATACTGAGCGGTAGTTAGCAATCTGTTTGGCCTTCATCTTTGACAACACATACACACACACACACACACACGCAACACACACATGCTTAAGACTGCTTTCGTGAGCACCTGGAATCATACCTTAACTCTACAGTCTGGTTGGAGATGGTTTTAAACCAGTGAGATGAGGCGGTGTACTGCACATGACGTGACACTGTCAGCTTAGCGTTAGAATCGATCTGGTCTTTCTTCCTTTGCATCTCAATTGCCTACCATCTCTATATGTACCATCCCTTCCTCTTTGCCTGTCTCTGTCTCTCTCTCTCTCTCTCTCTCTCTCTCTCTCTCTCTCTCTCTCTCTCTCTCTCTCTCTCTCTGTCTTTGTCTCTCTTCCCCTTGTCTCTATCACTTGTCTCTGTCTTGCTATCTCCATTTACAATCTCTCTCTCCCTCCCCCAGCATGAGGCCCCTGCGGGGCCCGTGGGGCCTGTGGAGCTGGGCTACCTGGAGGAGGAGTGGCTCCAGGGGCTGTCCCGGGTGGATGAGCTCAAGGCCCGGCTGACGGAACTGGACCAGCAGCTCCAGGAGTCCAAACAAGAGGTCATAAGTCAGCCCTCCAAATCTCCTTATATCCTGCCACCAGCACGTTGGATCGTAGAATATATGCTCTTAGTAATGCAATGTGATGGTTGATTCATTCCCTTTTTCTAGACCACACGGTCATAAAAACTGCTTTAACAAGTAAGCAACACACACATATATTACATATATTGCATGAATACAGATCCAGTCCTATGTGTAGAGTATCCCCACACTTTACATATGACATAAGCCTTTAACCGACCACAAATGACCCGTACACTTCAGGCCTGGTGGGTCTTGTCTGGTTGTGGTTGTGCTGAGGTGGGCTAAATCCCAGCTGTGAACTGAGGAGTGTTCATGGCCACGTTGTCCTTTGACTCAGAGGAAGACGTGTTCATCCCTTGGTACAGGACAGGACTCTGCTGGCCTCTGCTGTTGGAGAGTGCAGAGGATGTGTTTTACACGTCAGTGTCTACAGTACGCTGAGCTGCGTTCAGCAGGAATTAGAGGCGATTGTCAAACCCTTTACAGAGAGCCGTCTCCCCCCTGCAGGCGGAGATGGAGCGTGCCTTGCTGCAGGGCGAGCGGCAGGCAGAGCTGGACCAGATGGAGGCAGAGTCTGATGTCATCACACAGCTGCAGCGCAAGCTGGACGAGCTGGAGAGCGCCGTCCAGAGAGAGAAGGACAAGGTAGAGACGGCCTGGAGGGAATGTCCACACACACACGTACCACCTGTTGTGTCTTCCCTCAGCTCTGATATTCCTCGTATTATCCCTGGTGTTATTCCTGGCATTTTCCTGGTATTGTCCTGGTATTATTATTACTGGCTGAGCAATGTGTTATGGTGCACTCCATAGATGGCTTTCCTATGCTTATCCGACTTTTCCAATTTCGGTGTTGCATTATCGTGTTTCAAATTCAACGTTGTCCGGTAATCGCTCCCTCTTTATCCTCCCCGCGTTGAGATCCCGTTAAATGAACCTTCATTTCCGCCCGTTTTCCTGGCTCGTCTTTCTGTTTCTCGTTTGTTTTCAGGTTGGTTTGAAAATATATTTCGCTCTTTCTCAATTCATCACTCTACCAACAACTAACCGGCATCAACTTAACCCTCTTAATCTCTTCCAGCTCTTCCCTTTGAAACTGGGAACAATCTAGAAGCAACCTCTGTCTCAGCTTGACTCTGCTCACCACACTTCCCACCTCGTTGATGAGTGGTGACTCTGCTCACCACACTTCCCACCTCGTTGATGAGTGGTGACTCTGCTCACCACACTTCCCACCTCGTTGATGAG
>JAOPJO010000008.1:12388079-12398561 GCA_027123675.1 Molva macrophthalma | reverse complement strand
TGTGTGTGTGTGTGTGTGTGTGTGTGTGTGTGTGTGTGTGTGTGTGTGTGTGTGTGTGTGTGTGTGTGTGTGCTAAGTGTGGGTGTGTGGGTCAGAAGGTGAGAATCCACAGATGCAAAAGGGACCCATTTCTTTCATTGCTCCATCCACACAACAAAGACGACGTAGCTGACCAACTGACACACAGGTCACATCGCTGGTCTGCGGTCACAGACACAGACACACAGACACACAGACACACACACATACACACACACACACACACACACATCACTGTTTTAAAAGGCCTTTGCAAAGACATCCAGATGCGTCTGGAAAATGTTGTGCTCTTTTATTCTCCATCTGCAATCATTCAGCTTGATTCACAATTTTCTGTCTCTTGCGATGCGTGAAATGTTGCGCAAGGGTTTATCAAATTTGGCGGCGGCGGCATATGTTTGAGTTTAAGAAAGGACGGCAAAGTGAGAATTGTCTGTCTATTTGATCACAACATGTGAGTTCCTCCCTGACCCCACCACTCCTGCCTCTTTCTCTCTATCTCTCTCTCTCTCTCTCTCTCAGTCTCCTCCCTTCATAAAAGCGTGTTCAAATATCACTTGGCTCCGAGGGAGGAGGCCATTGTTTTGCTCTTAATGTTGCTGTACATATGCACAATGTTTACGTTAAAGAAGGCTGCAGCATAGCACATTAGGGAAGGCCCTTAATGGGATGAAAGCACTCGGCCTGGGCCAGGAGTTCAGGGCAGGTGCACTCTCTTACGGTAGATAAAGGAGACTGGCACTGAAGATGAGTTCATGACAATCACTGTGAGGCTTTTAGACGCCTTCTTCATGCTCAATCTTCATTTCCCTTGACACTGATTTTGCAATAAGGATCCGGAGAAAAAGGGGAATGTCCATCTATTCATTTTAATGATCCCTCATTATTGACTGCTGGCAGGGAGGGGGCGAGCAAAGGTAATGATTCTTGCCGTTGCTGGCCAATCACTCCCCTTAAAGGAATAGTACTCTAAATAGTAGCACTAATGGATACCCACAGTGACCTCAGGGTGACCCCTGGACAAAACGCCAGGGAGCAGACTTACCGACAGCAACGTTTTAAACATTGAAAGTTAGTAATTATGCACCTTTTCTGCTTATTCTCAGTTTACATGTATTACATGTTTATAAGTTAATTTTAACAGTGAATTACTGTAAGTACGATCCAGCACCAAAATAAAGAGAACTTCACACTTTATAAAACTAAATATGAAATACTTTACATAAGCTGTTATCAGAAAACGTATCAGCCAACGTAGATAAGCCAACTGCCTTCTGTCTGTACAAAAGGTTTGGCAGTCCATCACTGACTTTAATTCCTGCAGTCTGGCCTGCAGGCCGAAGTCTGCAGTTGATTGGCTGAAAGCCCACTCGGACGTTTCCCAAAATTTTAGATCCCTTGAAAACATGGAGGTATTTCCTTCTCTGACAAAATCTCTACCACAGACAATCTGTCTGTATGTGTGTGTGTCTGTGTGTGTTGTTTAAGTGACTGTGTATTGATGGATCCATGCCGTGTGTCTGTGTGCATGTGCGTGTTTCTGTATGTCAGTGTGCATGTGTGAGAATGAATACGATCCCTATCGGTCCTTCTAGCCATATGAATCTGTGGATGTCGGGGTCAGAGGGCATCATTAAGAGCATTAATCTACAACTCTGCCCAAGCCATTGTATACTGAAACTAACCGCAAAGACAACAGTATAATCTCCAAAGATTACCTGTCTACTGCACGCTGGCCTATATGAATGTTTTATCATAATAGCTTTTCTTTTTGCTAAGTGCCTGCTTGAGTGTTGCTTTCAACTTTTGATTACTTTATGTCTTGTTGCAGAAAAAAGGACAGGGCCCAGTAGCAGAGTACAGAGTAATGGACCTAACGGGAAAGGTTCGGACTGTCTACCTCTCTCTCTTCTTTTTGGAGGTAAACGACACCGCACTAGTAATCCAAAACGGTGGTCACAGAAAGGATCGTACCGAGGAGGTTCCAGAGGCTAGTAGTACACAGACTCGGCCCAGAGGACAGAGAAGAGGGCCAAGCAGGTGGAGAGAGCAGGGAAAACAGACATGACATAATCATATAAATAATGGGCTACGGCAGGGTTCATATGAGTTCCATATGTTTCGCTCCATCAGGAAATATAGCATGTCAAGCGGCGCAGTGTAAAGAGATTCATTTACAGATATTGCACGAGGTCCCAGTTCCACGTTGCTCCATCTGTTTTATGTGGCGAGTCTGATCTCATTTGGCCTATTGTCACGGTTCGGCTGCTCGCTCCGATGTGATAGTTTAGTCTCTTAAAAAATATATTTTTTATATATAAATACATATTTTTCTCTCTCCCCATCCAGACGATTGTGGTTTCCACCCCCAACCTCCCCTCCTCCTCCTCCTCCCAGCAGACGTCTCGTCGCGCGCGGGGAATGGGGCCGATTGCATAACGGCAGGCGAGACCTGATCGTTCCTGGCCTCCTCACGGAATTCAATCATTCTCTGCATTCTCCAGCCCCATGATAACCGTGAGTTAAGATTTCCCTTACGTTTGTATTAATTTATATTACGTTCACACAAAAGGAATTGGGTGGATGGGAGGATAGAGAAGGAGTATAGTTAGATATATTTGGCTTAGTCATAACAGATGAGGGAATCAAAACATACCTAAACTGCTTATTACATTAGCAGTGGGTGACTAATTACTTTCTATTGCAATTCATGGCCATTTCTTAAGTTTGTTCTAACCACACTTAAGGTGCTGCAGACTGATGTATGGGGAGGGGTGGGGGGGGAACAGGTGAGGTATGAAACACCAAACGATGACACCAGATGGTTATACTAGCACCACTGGGACAGGATAACTGGCCATGAGTACAGCATTCGGAATTGCCCCAGTGGAGCAAAATAATGACAAATAAACACAGACTGACAAACACACCTTCGCATACTGTTATTTACTTAAAAGAGGAGATATGAACATTAATTCCAGTGGTATGTCTAAACACACCAGTGGGATGCATCATGTCCACACTAATGAGTATGGCAGGGCAAGCTGTTCCTGTTGATAGTTTCAGTCTTCAAAATGGTTTCATAAATCCTTTAGTACTACATCATGCTCTCGCCATGTGGACAAAGACAAGGACATTATACGCATACTGAAAAGAGCTTCCGCATTTCCCAAAAGTGTTTCATTTATTCATTCAAGTGTCATTTATGTCATTGATTCAATAGTAAAGCAGTATTTAATGCTGCAACGTTCCCATTTCATCTTTAGTGGCGCTGATCAATACGCTTAGAGAGATCCAAGAAGTCTGCACATTCCACTAATGCATGTTTCACTACTACTCTGAGGATGTTACTACTGTAGCCCTACACTGCCCTCTAGCGTAGGTCTATGGGAATCACTACAAGAATCCACCCACCCACCCAAAATGGAATAAACCTATAAAAAAAAAGTCTAATTTACTTGCAGGACATAGCTGCTATAGGCTTTACAGTTAGTTTCGGTCAAATTCAGGCATTCAGTTAGATTGCAAAGGTTAAGCATTAGGGTAGACAACCCCAGCTAGGTTGGTAGAAGAACAATAACCAAGCTCAGACATGACCGGTACAGAAATAAAATGACTTGCAAATCAATGTCACTGGTCCGGTAGACTGGTGTAGAGCCGTTTTGTTGCATATCACGGCTCGATTCATTGTCCTCAAGGCTTGATGCCTGGTCCTCGTGTCTTCCCCAGATGACATGTGCTTAAGATTGTGCTGAGGATTTAGAGAACATTTGATAGCCCAAGTGAATCGATTACATTCGATTACAAACACCCATGTTGAATACCAATGCGTGTTTGTTACATTGAAAATGGCACTGACGATTTCAAGTTTAAACATTTCAAACCACAAGTCTCACCTTCAGACTAAACAGCTGCTAATCCATGTCAATGTAGTGATCAGCAATACGACCATTACAGCTGCCAACCGTCGCTAGAACAGACTGTCAATGAGTACCGACATGAGGTTAAGGTACGTCTGTACATCTCCATCGATCCAGGAAGACCAGGCCAGTCTGGGGCTCTGAATGAGAAGAGGGATATGCAAATATACACAACTTATTTTGCTTTGTTTTATACCATCAATGCAACAGCTCACTCAGAAATGTAAAAACATAGTTTCCAATCATAATGTACATGCAAGTGTGAAGTGTCATCTTATAATACCTAATTGAGCCACCAATGCAGAAACACCTTGAAGCTAGTCCGAGTGAGGGGAAGACTTCTTCAAAGTAAACAGGAGCTAAATGTTCTGTACGAATTTGTTTTCATTTTTAGATTTGTTTGAGTATTGCTGCTGCTCTAGTCAAAGGATTCATTCTGTTACCTAAGAAAATAAATTACGATTTGCATTTCAGTATCTTTCCCTTCCACATCCGTTAGCGTATCGCTGGTCTCCCTTGCACCTACAGCTTGCTGGGACAGCCCTGGTTTTTAAAGAACACTCATGTTTTCACTCATGAGTTCATGCAGCTGTGCGTGGAAGTGGCCTTGACCTCCCAGCAGGGGGCGTTTAATGGAGTCAACATCAGGACCACCACGTGACAATACAGGACCCTCCATCAATGATGAAACACCCAGTTACAGACTGAATGCAGTAGGATCAATGAGTCACAAAATAGAATTTCAATAGCAATTTTTCCATTTCAGGGGATGTTGACGTCTTGTTCTTATTGAGGGCAATAGCCATGCGCATACAGACTGCATCATACAAAAAAATACAATTTCACTTATTAAACTACATCATGGACATAAAATATTTGTGAAACAAGTGGAAATATTAACCCAGAACTGTAGTCATTTTTCTTGGGCCCTCCCTTAAAAAAATATATACCTTTTCTTAGGTTGAATTTATGAGTGTCACACACCACCATTAGTAAGGCCAAGATGGATCTGATGGACAGCAAAACCTGACAACACAACTCATTAAAAGCATAGGATAAATTTAAGTGTAGCCATCAAGTGGTTCAGTAAAACCTTTAGAGTGGTAAACTTTACTTGACGTTGTTTCAGTTTGTTGAAATCTTCCAATTGACTCAAATTTAGCAAATTGTATTTTATTTATTCAGTCATTCAAATTTAAATGTTTCATAGCCCAAGTCATCTGTGAACATATTTAGGATAGCCAAACCTAATTGTATAAAGACAAGCAGGTGTGTAGCAATATTAAACAAATGCAAAGTTTACACCACAGCACTTTAACAACCCTCCCACACCTGGCCTATGTGATTAAGGGGGGCCCCCCATAATCACAGCCTACATAAAGACAGTCAGCTCGTCAAAACATAGGTGTGTAACACAGTTTAGTGTTTTGAAACAAAATACATATAAAATACTGCATTCAAAAACACATGGTACAATCAGCAAAGCGAGGTAGACTACAACAGTGGTGAAATGCATGTCAAACTTTGAGTGGAAAGCACAGAAAGGCTACTGATAGCATGAGTCTGTGCGTGAGGAGATAAGGGGACAAGTCTAGTGTGTGCGGTGCACGAAGCCACAACAACACAGCTCACCTGGAGCCAGCAGCCGAAACAAAAATATAAACCAACTGAAGGACTACAAAACGGGTTACTCACTGGTGTTACTCGTTGAAGTTCACCAGGCGGTGGCCACGTTTCTCCGGCGTGTTTATTCAAAAGCACACAAAAATACAAACAAGAAACGATAGGTATTTTCCCTAAACGAGTTCAGTAGAGTGGTAAAAAACTCGGATTTCGCTGTCCGAACCAAAAACAAACCAAAAAGTCTCAAGTCTTCGCCTTAATGTTAGAGACGCGGGAGACACAGGTGAACCAAATGAAGAGCTAATGAGAACGAACGCACTATGATTGGCTGTGAGCGAGAAGCTCGAGACGAGGACGAGGATTAACCACGTGAATCATTTTCGTGTCTTCTTTTCTTACGGTTTGCGTGTTGTCAACGTTAAAGTAGGCTATTGGCCTGTCGTTATATATATATATACATATATATATATTTATACACTCACCGGCCACTTTATTAGGTACACCTTGCTAGTACCGGGTTGGACCCCCTTTTGCCTTCAGAACTGCCTTAATCCTTTGTGGCATAGATTCAACAAGGTACTGGAAACATTCCTCAGAGAGTTTGGTCCCCCTTGTGGCTGTGTTAGAACCCTGCGGAAAAGGAGGAGGAGGAGCAGCGCTACCAAGCTGCAACCGAGGAGACTGAGGATCAGCCGTACCAGGCGCCCAACGCCAGCACCCAGCCGGAGGGCGACCTGTACCAGAACGTCGTCACAGCTGAGGCGGGAGGTACGCCGACCTTCATGAATGTTTTTTTTTTGGCATTGTATATTTATGCACTCCGATGAGGCGCAGACCTCCTAAAAACCAAAAAAAAACGTGCTGTTGGCGTGCCGTGTGTTCCAGAGGGCGGGCAGTACGATGGCGGAGAGGACCCGGGGGTGACGGCGGTGGCCCTGTACGACTACCAAGCGGGTGAGTCGAGGCGCTGCCTCTTGAGACTTGTTCACGTAAATGTGCAAACGCAGTTGTTACTACCATGAGGGAGGGGATATCCTATCCGGGTGTATTGGGGGTGTTCACGACCCCCCCCCCGCCTGTTCCCTCGGCAGCCGGCGAGGACGAGATCTCCTTCGACCCCGACGACATCATCACCAACATCGAGATGATCGACGAGGGCTGGTGGCGCGGCGTGTGCAGGGGCGCCTACGGCCTCTTCCCCGCCAACTACGTGGAGGTCCGGCCTTGAGGTTGTGCCCCGCCACGCCCCCTTCCCCCACCCATCCCGTTCACATCCACACAACTGGAGGATGGAGACGCTCGACCAAACCCCCCCGCCAACTCCCAAAAGAAAAGCCTGATCATCATCGCTCGCTTTCTCACATCAGCGCGTTCGTCTTGGTGCTCGGACATCGTGTCTCTCGCCGTCCCGTCCTTCTCTTTGACTCTCGCCCCAGTCCTGCTCTCTGCCCTTTTTTGATTGATTTGATGTTCTCATCTATGCACAGCATCTTCGTGTTCCTCCTCACATATAGATGGTGGGTGGGGGGGGGAGGACGGACTGTAGTGTGCCCACACACTACAGAGACAGATTTGAGAGTAAGAATAGAGAATGAGCTAGAAATTATCTCCAGTGCAAAGTCTTTCCCAAAAGGCCCAGTTGTGAATGATTTAGTGCTGAACCCTTTATCTTTCTCCTGCACTATTACAGGCAGGATTTTAAAGTGATGAAACCCACAGTGGATGGCAGCGGTGTGGGGTGTTAATAGATGTAGGTTCCCCGGGGAAGCGCAGTAGCCTGATTCTGGACCGGATCTGCTCATTTTTAGCACTTGGTCTGTATTGCTTCCACTTAGCTCTGTGTGGCACAGAAAATACCTATTTGAAATAACGTTTTATTAATCATTAATGATGGGTCTGAGTGTTACTGTTTGAATCCTTAGGTATTGATTGATTGATGGATTGCTGTTACTCTTGCTTCTCTGATGGCTTAGCTAGAGGTTTGAGGTAGGGAACCGTGGGGAACGTTTCTGATCTAATGTGCAATGCGTCTACAGAACTATGGAGCCCATAGTTAAACACTACATAATCATACAGTAATCATATTTGTTCATAGTGCTGTTGTTCTCACCATCACTGTACCCTGTTGGACGCCACCATACAGACCATTTAACAAGGCAATGCACAGAAAGAATCAGGATTTTTATGTTGAACTGAGAAAAACTGAATTGAAACTGGGAGAATAAGGGGCTTTTATTTTGCTTTGCCTGCTTTCTTACTATCGTCAGTGTGTCTTGGTTATGGACCTCGGCATGCAAAGTGTGCCCATCTGTGTGTCATACATGTGCCGCGCCACACCTGTGTATTGGCGCGGCTGTTACTCTGGAGCCTCAACCTCCATCACGACCTGAAGTCGTGCTGCAATGAGTCTGCAATGAGTCTTCTTCTTCAATGAATGACATACAATTGTCAGAAGCACTCTCAGACTCCAAACAGGCAGTGGCTTTTTTGGGGAAAATTATGAATGAAATAATAAAGGATGATTTCTAAACAAATGAAAGCTAGTTATTTGTAGCAGCCAGAAAGCAGGGTATTCTCATGGCCTCATCTGTGCTTCTCTAATGCAGTAGTGTATCATACAGGGGCTCGCATCACACTGATAGGGACTTAGGGGGGGTTCTTTTTTTCTTTCCAAGTGACCTTTTGAAAATGTATTTTTATTCGTCTTTCTTTTTGCTTGAGTTACATTACCTGCTTGTTTTTTTTTAAGTCAATAGTTTCAATAAATATGGTGGTAAATATGACTTGTTAATTTTTCATGTTTTTAAATCAATGTGGTATTGGTAAAAATATAAAAAACGTGTTTAGACAACCTGTTATGGAGTACTTTTCAGAGCACCCCCAAACTAATCTCGATATTTATCAATCGACCTCTAGCTATTTCTCTGTGTAACAGTTCATAGAGCTCGTGATTCGGTATGATTCAATTTTATTGGGTCATGCCTCGCTACATCAACAGAATAATGGCCACCTGCACAAGCTTACAAGCAACTATAAACTGTAGTAGGCCTACGTAACATAAAACAACGTACATTTTATTCATCAGAATGGCCAACCTGTACCAGTTTAGAAATAATCATTTGATATTAGTACCTTGTAAGTTAACATAAAACAAAACAGCAATGCCTGAGAGAATGGAATTCAATGAATTGTAATTATTCTCATTGTATTTATGAGAATGCCACAATGTTATAAAACTATTTATTAGAATTACAGTTAAGTTTACAATTAACCTTCAAACTTTTGTATATTGTAACACAAACCAGAAAGATATACATTTGTAGCCTATCTTTCTTTGTTTAAAGGGTGATATTATGCCACCAGGTGTGAGTGTGATTAGCCATTTAGGTGGACACTCCCACTTGTGATGTCACTACAACACAGGAAAAGACATGTTCAAGCGGCTTGTAATGGCTAATCACACTCACACCTGGTGGCATAATATCACCCCTTTAAAGGTACAATATACTTTTATGTTAAAAGTGTTTAATGGTTATTCCAAAAGAACACATTACGATGTTTTTAAGATACAATGTCTAAGTTATGTATACATTGTTAATTTGCACTTTCATTCAAAACTTTTATTAATACAAGTCCACTTACTTATTTATTGTCTTTATCTCATGTATCCAAATTCGTGGCAGGACGATTCGTTTTTAGGTGTATGTATGTTTGTGATGTTTAAGTGTAACGTCTAAATGATGGTATTATTTTAGTAACAGTGTCAAAGTAGACTACAATGTTCAAGATCATAGAAGACTTACAAGACGTTTAAAAAAGACAATTTTGGGTTCACTGGCAAAACCAAAAACAAAACCAAGGCTGCGGAAAGAGGCCAGGTATTATTAGAACAGCTTGGTGTGTCTATGTTGAATATTCGTTATTGAGCTTTTCTTGTTTAAACTCAAATCTATTGATTTCTACAAAATTGTTACTATATTTTGATGAAAAAAACAAAGCTTGCGGAAGGCGACGGGATATGAATAGACTCATTTGGCTTTGGTTTGGTGTGTCTATGTTGAATATTTAAAAAATGATTGAACTTTTACTGTTTTATTGATTTCTACTAAAATGTGACTAACCTTTAAGGACAGAAATTGATTGTTTAAACTAAAACATGCTCCAAGATCTAGAGTCATGTTATATGGTTATTATTCTCCTTCATTTAAATTGAAATTGGTGCAATTACCCCCCCCCAAAAAATACATTTATTTACGATTACATTTTGCTAGAAACATTCCACCCCTCTAGGTGGGTGAGGAAACCTGTTGCTGTACAAAATCAATTGTTCAGACTTTTCATAACAGCTGGTTGAAACATATTTTAAAGTATGTGTACTGATCTTAATACTACTAGATTCTTACCTGTAATCAACACCTTTACACTAAAAAGTATTTTTACGAGTGTTACACAAAACACGTTTTAGTTTCAAAGGTACAGATGACTTTCTGGGATAACCCTTTTTTGATTACTTACTTAAATAGAGTAATGTGTGGCGTAAGGGCAGTGGGTGGGAGGGGGCATTCCATGGGAACAGTGACCTGAAGAGATGAGAACAGAGCATTACAAAAACCTCTGTGGTCGTTTATAGCCATAAAATACCCTTCATAAAACTCATCTTTTTTTATTTTTTATCTCTACAACTAAAACTTAACCATACATATATTCATTTATTTGTACTATATTTTATTCTCTCCTTCGATCAATTTACACGTTTGAAGACAATGCCAATTGTTTTGAGCTGTATTGACTACAATCCACCCTTCACCAAATGCCAGGCAACAAATTATATTATAATCGCTAAAGCAGGACCACTTATGTCCCTTTAATACAAGTGTTGTCACCAGATCACCAGATCACC
>JAOPJO010000008.1:12351366-12364636 GCA_027123675.1 Molva macrophthalma | reverse complement strand
CACACACACACACACACACACACACACACACACACACACACACACACACACACACACACACATACACATACACACACCTGCATAGTATCCTGGTAGTGTAATGCCATCTGTAGGGATTCCTCCAGCTTCTTGTGGCACTCATGCCACAACTTGCTCACGTTGTTCCATGTGCAGTAGAGCTTCAGGAAAGGAAATGCAGAGGGTTCAAAGTTCATCAAGTTTGTCAAGACAACCAAATTCTGACACAAATATTTTTATTTTCAGTTTTTTTCACCTCATCTAAGCTCTTTGTTACTTCCGGTTTGTCTGTGTCTCCACAGGCGGACATCAGGTCCATTCCCAGCATTCCTAGAGTGTCCAAATCTCCTTGGAGACCATCTATGTCCTCCCTCAGAGTCTGGGTGTCAGGAGTCAAACATTAGCATCACCAATGATGTGAGAATATTGAGCCATACAGATCTTTTTGGATAAAACAGACACAGACTGTTACACACACACACACACACACACACACACACACACATGCTGCATCCATTGTCCAACTCAACTTTATTGTTCCACTAGGGGACATTTAGCTTGCAGCCAGGTTCACAAAGGACACAAAAACGAAAGTAAGAATACAAGTAACAACATCCACATGGTCAACACCAGCAGCTGAAGGGGTGGTTCAGAGAGTGGGGCGTGGTCTCACCAACCTGCATGCTCTCCAGACTCTGCCGGATGGTCTCTGAGTTGGTCCGGCTGCCGTTGAGGTCCAGGACCGCCTGCTGCGCGTCGCTGAGCGCCGCCGTCAGATCTCCGATGTCACTCCAGAACTTGAGGGCTAGATCCAGTATTTTGAGGAGCCAGCGATCCCTTTCTTCTGCCTCCTTGTGGGTCTCCACCCACAGCTGGGAGAGACTGGACACCCTCTCTTGGATGGCTGGAATCGGTGAAAATGTATGAACACAAAGAATTTATATATATTGCTTTTCAAGCAATATTTACATTTTTTTGCATTTCTTTTGCATTTAGCAAAGGATTAGATAAGATTAGAGTTATGTTGTCCTCCATAGAGGCAATTAATTACCACCAGTGTACATCCCATAGAACATTCTTGAACGCTACCTAGATCAAACAATTACAGTAGGATTGGACATCATGACCTACACATTAGTAACATCATCTGAAAAGACTACAAATGAATGAAAAACGAAAAACAAGTGCTTTACCTTTTCCTATGGAGTCGTCCCCTGCTGCCTGGGTGTTGGCCAGCAGCTCGTCCGCCTGGGTCCTGACACTGGCCAGGCCCAGCTCCAGCTTGGCCAGCTCCGCCAGGGTGTGCTTGTTGTCCTGCAGCTGCTCCTGGATCCTGGGGGACAGGCCCTGCAACGAGGCGGGACACTGCACGCGGCTAC
Source organism: Molva macrophthalma (assembly GCA_027123675.1). Classification (NCBI taxonomy): domain Eukaryota; kingdom Metazoa; phylum Chordata; class Actinopteri; order Gadiformes; family Lotidae; genus Molva; species Molva macrophthalma. Next base: position 12,363,239 of record JAOPJO010000008.1, on the reverse strand, counting down.
GCAGCCGCTCCAGGCTCTCTCGGACCAGCGTCATCCTCTCGTTCAGCTGTAGGCGCGGCCACAGTAAGAGGTTTGTGTCTTTGTGTGTGTGTGTGTGTGTGTGTGTGTGTGTGTGTGTTTCTTTTATTTACAGTTACAATTTTATTTGCCGCACATGGGGGATTGCTGATTAATAAGCTATAGATATTGGATGATACATTTAAGATTTTATGATTTCATTTTATTTCTGAAATGATGTGAATCAAATTATGTGAATCAACTGACTTCTCCTGTCCTTCTCCTTGTCCTGTATAAGATATACGATTTGTGGCCACAAGCAAACAATGCAATGCACATGGATTGACGTTGACATTGACAATATGGGCAGATGTTGACAGTGTTAAAACAATGTTAAATAGTTGAAGTTGAAATTAAGAAACAGGGGTTCCCAGGCCAAACACAGGGGTCTTAAGTAGCTGAGTGTATGCCCGTGGTTTGGTGGGAGGGGACGTGCAGGGTCTTCATCACCTGAGCGTAGCGAGGGAGGGACTCCTCCAACAGGCTAGCAGCCTCCCTGACCCGGTCCCTGATGGCTCTGTGCCGCTCCTCGGCCTCGCCGGCCTGCCGATGGAACTCCTCCCCCTGGCTGGGGTTGAGCTCCTTCAGACGCTTGCCAACGGAACACAGCCTGGCAACCAGGGGCCTGTGTTCTGCGATAGACTCCCTCATACCCTGGGGGCAGGGGAGAGAGGCACAGATAAGGAACACAATGTAGAGATGGATGAATAGGTTGTCATTTACATTTTATTTTGTATTATAATATTTTCCTGTAGAAAATAGATATATAGATTTAAACACTTGTATTAAAAAGTAGAAATATAATGATGATTTATAGATAAAAAGAATGCAGTCAGACTCGAGGTTTGATTAAAAACGTAACAAAGCTTTCAGTCATTGCTCTTGAGGACAATGACCTAGTTGTTGAGCAGAGGCGGGGCGGAGAGGAAGTGCTTGGAGAAGCGTTTCTGCAGTACCTGTAACAGGTCTTGTTGCTCCCGGAAGGCTTCATAGCTAATGGTGCTCAGTGAGAGCTGGCCAATAAGAGCTTGGGTTTCTTGTAGCCATGGCGACACCTCAGCAATGCCCTCTGAAAACTGTAGCAGGAGCGATTGAGCATGCTCAAGGTGCAGTACCATGTGGGAATTGGTGGCTGCGGTGGTGTTGCATTGTTCCTGTAAGGCCTCTATTGTGTTCTATGAATGAGAGAGAGATCCAATGAGCATGGAGAACTTAACAATTCGCACATTTAACCGTATTATTAAGCATGTTTGCTTGTTTTTATTGTACCTGCAGTTCACTCGTCTCCCCTTCATCACTGTATGTTAGCAGGATTTCAGAAATCTTCACCATCTTTTCAAGGTTAAACCTGTGTTGAAGAATCTCCACAGCCAAAATCTGTGTCATGGAAATAATACACTTAGTAACATGTTAGATATCTGCTAACATAGTATCCAAAATGAAGTGCAGACACTTAATATCTAAGTAACACCTTTGACCTATTAAAATATATTTTGTCATTCATATAAGATATTTAGATCAACTTTCTGACCTTCTGCTCATAGAGTTGCTCTGCTATGAGATTTGGATCCAGAGAAATGGCTTTCAGCTTTTCAAGATTCAGCGCTGTGCTCTTGAACCAGGCCATCTCTTTCATTACAGCCTGCTCCAACTGGGTCACATGACAAGGGAAAATGTGTTAGCATATATAAGTCTTCAAACTTCAAAACAGCCATACTAAAAGTGTATAACAAGTGAAAAAATACAACGAGAACAATTCAGTTTAGATGGGTAAGGTGTGTTCCTGATTTATCAAGGACATCCGATTAATTCCCCTTTTCACAAATGCCAATATCAACCCATAGAAAAGCAGTATATTTTATACAAATAGTCTTGAGAACCGTGGCTCCGTTACCATCTGCCTCTCAGCAGCACAGAGTGCTGCATCCCCAGCGTGGGCCTGAGCCCCGGCTGGGCCCAGGAGCTCCCTCTCGATGCGGCCCAGCCACAGGTGCAGGTCCTCCTGGCTGGAGCTGCAGCGACTGCAGGCCTCCAGGGCCTGCTCGAGCCGCTGCAGCACGTCCAGGCTGCTCAGGCTCAGCACGGAGCTGCGGATACGCAGAGAGTCCATCTTCTCCTGCACCTGCTGGGCTTCCTCCTCTGAAACAGGAAGCAAGGAAGGGGACAATTTAAGTTGACAGCGATCTCTTATGACAATTTCATGGTACTATCCACATGGAAGAGAATACAGCAATATTTATATTTACCGGAAATAGCCTCCATTAGGTTATGCCCTGTCTGCTGTACGTTCCCCAACTCTGTGTTTTTGACTTTGATCTCTTCGACACAAGCCTAAGAGGGAAGAGATGGAAGTGAATCAGAACCTGTGTATGAATAGTTTAGCTCGGCCGTGGACTTTTAGACACACAACACAACCACAGTGATCATCATGGGAGATTTCTAGACCTGGGCACGCTCTGTAGCCTCTGGTAGATGCAGCATCAATCTCTCTGAGTTGCGTAACTCTGCCAGTACTTGCTCCATGGACATCAGCCACTGCTGCAGGCCATCCACTCCTTCTTGAAAGAGTCGTGTCCTTGGCAGAATTAACTCCAGGCTTGATCTCCTGCCAAGACCATAAAAAGCAATCACTGTTGGGTTCAATCTACAAGCTCTCAAAGCTGTTATAAAGCTGGCCCTTCATCACAACAGCGACACTCAGAGATTACTTTTTTTTTATCCTAGGACTTCATCGTGCACTGTAATAGTGCATGTGAATGAAACCACTCTCTGCTCCAGATTTGTATCATACAGCGGGGCTTTCTCAACCGTTGCCAGACAAAGTGCTGACCTTTGCTCTGCCACCAGAATTAAGGCCTCCCACTTCTGCTTGAGGGTGGACAGCTTGACCTTGGCCTCTACCCACTCGTCTCCCGGGTGGGCCTCCACCAGCCCAGGGCCCTCCGAGATGGTGAACTCCATGCTCTTCTTACGGTCAGCCAGGAGACGCAGCAGCAGCTGTGAAGGGACAACAAAAGAGGGCTCTCAGGTAGAACCTATCAATGAGTTACGGTCTAAGGTATCCCGTTTCTGGTTTATTACATACGCACACCCAAAAAACTATCTAATCTTTTAATGTCATTTAATCATCAGGAGAGGGAACTACATTCTGATTGTGCCAACTATGTGGCACACATGTTGACCTAATATTAATTAAATTGTATACTGCTCCCCTTTCTTTGTGTCAGTGTTGAGTAACACCTGGCTTGTATGTCAGGCTCACATTGTTAAGGATCAGGCAGGTTTCGCCTTGTTTAAAGACCTCACAATGACTGCAGTTTCTAACTGAAAGAAGGGAAAAGTCCTTTTCATACCCTCAGAAAATGTTCACAAACACTTACAGACATCCATTGTGAAGATGTACACCCCCCTATTCATAACTGAATACATCAGAACCTACACGTTTTTAGTCAGGGATCACTCAAGAACTTCTGTGTCCTTTATCAGGTAAAGCTTTCCTGTTCGTCTTTCTTGGTTTACACAGTTATTTGTAAAACGGGATTCAGGGTTACAATTCACAGCTGAAGTGATGATGATCACCTTTTGTTCTTGTAGCTGCGCTTTCACCACCTTGACCTCTGACGATTGTGGCTTCTGATTGGCTGTGAGCTCCTCAATCTCACAGACCCAAGTGAGCAGTGAATCCAGGTTTTGGAGGAACGTCTCTGAGTCTGTAGACTCATCCCTCAGGGTTAAAGCCGATCTAGTTCCCTGGATACAGTACATAGAGCGAAGAAGTGAGAATGAGCAGCAGTGGATAGACGGATAGACAGAGAGGGGAAGTTGAGACATACCCTCCATCTATCCAGGCTGGAATCCTGGTCTGAACTGGAATGTCCATCACTTTGGAGCTGTAAATCAAAAGTTCAAGAGGAAATGAGACACAAAATAGTTCTCCACAACCAATATATTCATCCATGTCCCCATACAACACAAATAAACACCAAACAGTTGTGAATAGCCACCAAACAATTGAAACAGAAATGACAACTGATGAAAAATGTGCAAAAAGTATGCATGGGTGGCAAAGCAAGAGTGGTGTTATGATATTGTGTTAGATTTGTTTTGTTGACCTCTGCCAGTTCTTCCGCCACGCCATTGAGCACCCTAACAGTCCTGGTGACTATGGGAGCCCCTCCTTTCTCTCCCGACGGATACTCCGTCACCTCCACGATTTCTGTCACGATCGTCTCGGTCACCTCCGTCACCTCAGTGACCTCACGGGATGCCAGGGTCTTCCAGGACCAGGGGCTCCCCTCTCTGGAGTCCCTCCTCTGGAAGCTGGCCCGCCTCTCCGCAGAGCCCTTATCGGGGTAAGCCAGCGGGGATCTTCCGAGGTCAGGGGGCATTGTCCTCCTCGTGAGGGTCCCGTTTCGGGACGTCTTTAGCGGGGATGGGGTGCTGTGCCAGCCGTTGTCCAGAGTGCTGGTGCTGGTGAGGGTGGAGGCCGGGGAGCGTCGAAGGGGTTTGTCCGAGACAGGGGTGCGAACCGCTTCCTCCCTCGCCTTGTCCACCTCTATCTCGTTCTCCTTGTCCTTCTCCTCGTCCTTCTCTCTTTCAATCCTTCGCTCTTTGCCCTTGGTGTCCACCCTGGCGCTGTCCTGAATCTCCTCTTCCTGCTTGGTCCCGGGTTGAGTCTCTGGCCGCTGCCATTCTCTTTTGCGGTGGTAGCACTCCTTCAGGTAGTCCTCGTCTGATCTCACGTGCTTGGACCTTTGGCCCAGACAGCTGGGCCGGCTGATGAGGTTACCCATAATCCTTCAGGCCAGAGGCTTGTGAGGTAAGAGGTGGGGGTGAGGCCCCCTGGCCATGCATGCAGAAGATCCTTGTGGCTGCCTAGAATAAGACAAGGTGGCTTTGTGTCATACAACTGATTTAATTGCATCATTGTAAACACTGGCAGAGCAAAACTGGTGCCCGTTACGGCTCTTTAAATTCATTCTCTAGTGTAAAGGCAACAAACAGAAAAGCTATATTGGTTATTGAGAGATAGAGAGCAAAATTATTTAGACAACACACCTGTTCTTGAAAAGATTGATTTTGCTATTCCTTGCCATGAAACGCCTACAGTGGAGATACTTGGCTAGAACTTGGCCCTTTGTCTACAATAACACCAACACAAACATGGAATGGCCCTTCCCTATCTCAAATGGAGCATTTGGCTAGTGCCCTCTGTCTGCTTGGATTCAGAATCATTCAGGATCCCTCCATTGTGCCTGGCACCCCAAACACCCTGCCCTGCCAGCTCCCACCCTATGAACACAAACAACACATCCTGGACGAGTCCAAGGGAATCCATAACAGATCTGATTAAATATGACAGCCATAGACACACCAGGACACCCCATCTCCATGGCTGGGGGAGGGGTTTAAACAACAGGAGGAGTTCCATGCTGATACTTACAAATACTTTATATACTTTGCATTCATAATTTCAAGTAAGTAAGGCAGCAACTGTTGTAAACGTCATCAGCCTCAGTCTGTGCTCACAATGTCGACCGATGGGTTAGAGGTGACCGTAATTATCTTCATCTAAGATGGAATAAAGTGGAGGTGAGCCAATCAGGAGATCACAGGGAAGGTCCCTGTAACACACTCCCCTTGAGGGAGGGATAGACTATAGGTCATACAGGTCAGCCAAGGTCTTGCCTGCTCACTGCAAAATACACGGGGGGCTAATAAGGGACATCTGTGGGGGAATTGTAAAGTTGTCTCTTCATGCTAGGGATCTTGTTTTTGTAATTCCCGGCCAAGCAGGTGGTGAAGCATCGCTAATTGTTTTTTGAACACACAGTTCTATGGTCACGGGGTCACACTTATTTTGCTGGCACACACAATTATACCGCATGGCAAACCAAACCCTTTCCCCTTTTCCCAGGGTTGGACACAAAGACAGTCTACAGCAGAGCAGAGCACTGTGTCATTCAGTTGTTCAAATTATATTCTCACAACATAACAACATGAGATGAACCATGGACAGCCCAAAAACCAGATGTGCATTATTAGATCACGAGATATAAATGGCATGGTTAGATTAATCTATGAGCACACATGCACAATAAGCTATAGCAACCTAGCTAGTTTCACATAGTGTATTATGATCATGCAGAGTACATAATGTCTTTGTAGGATGTGCAAGAGGCTGTACACAGTTACTGTGATGCCAGGACAAAGCCTGAGGCCTGGGATCAATGATTACCATGTTAGCTCAAATTGCTGCCCAGTGGATTCCCCAGGGAGCACAGCGAGAGTGTGTGTGGTTCAGTCCACATGGGTTAACAATTCAAGACAGGGGGTGCTGAAGGTGGTCTGAATGTGGCACCTGGTGGTTTGCAGGCTACACCATGGTGTTCTCCCCTCTAGGTGTTAAATCTCATTAAATCTCATCTCTCTCGAGTTTCAGTTGTGTAGATATATACAATTGGGCATATGCTTATCTGCAAATATTTAGATTTTGTTAAAGTGAGTACATTTCTTTTTTAAAATCTGCTCACTATCACATTATGTTGGGCAATAACCTATACTAAGATTTCCAGAAAATGTGTATTTAACAGCTCTTATCTGTGCGTATTTATGCCCTCAGTAAAAGCAAGACTAGGAACTAGTCAAACATTTAACCCATCTAGTAAATGACCCAGACATCCCACCACTTAACCTGCCTTGAAGTGCCCCTTAATTCAGGCCCAGCCTTTCTCAACACACTGATTTATGATACATGGCTGCACTCACTCCATTCCCTGATGAATCTAATTACAGCCATGGCGCTTCTCAGCGATTCATCGAAAGATAGATTAAAATCTGCTAAACTAAAGAAACTTTCTTTTATCTTTCGGTAATATTGTTATGTACAGTATACTGTACATAACAATATTACCAAAAGATAATTTTTTATGTTGACTATCTGTTAAAAAAAAACACAACTCACAACCGATTTGTGTGTGTTCACTGCACCACACACGCCCACCAGTACAAAGGCACTGAGTTGGTGTGTAGTTTCAATTGATTCATTTTCATGACGCAAACCCGCCCATGAAATGCTTCACAGACTACATTGCGTACACGTGGTTCAATTAGCCACTGAACAATAACCATGAATCAAGACGGTAGGGACCCATGATGGTGTGTCTCCATACTGGGACATCCTCAAGTAGTAATCACGTGAGTGTTTCCTTATCAAGGCTGACAGCTGTGCATTCACCCATGTGACTCATATCATCTTAGGTGGATGCTGCACAAGGTCATCGCACAGACAGCCGCCCTTCAGTCAGTCACATTTTGAAATGGTCTTCAAAAAATATATATTTTATAAATATCAGCACTGGGCCATGCCTATTCTTTATATATATCATCAGAATTTGCAATCAATAAATCCACACGGCAACTGAATTATATCTGATCCTACTACAGCATGTTACTTATTTTCTGTAGGTTCAAAATACCACGTGCTTGGCCAATCTACACCATCAATTAAATCCACCACTAAATAATGAAAAATACAATGCAACAAATATAAATTCTTCAATTGAAGGCATCATACTTACAAAATAATAATCCGTCCACACAGAGATGAATATTCAATGGGATCAGTAGCATTACAACACATCCCTATATGCCCATGTCACTCGCACCCTTTAGCCTAGGAGCTATTCCCAGCAAATAAATGACATCACGCCCAATTTGAAATGAGTCACATGGCTTTGTGCTGCTTTACCCTGTCCAGCAAATTCCAAAAACCAACTTTCTCTAAGCCAATCGCTGCCCACCAGCAGACTTGGCGGTTTGAGCCCATGTGAACAACTTACCCAGCAGCGCAGACGGGCGCAACGGCTAGAGTTGAGGAATTCCACGAGTCCTCCACCACCATTCAGATTAGGGGCACCGGGAGTGAACACAAAAAGATCCAGCTTTGTCTGAGCATCCTTTGAATGCTCTCCAGTTTCCCCAGTATCCCAAATAGAAGGTTCTTCACACACATGCAAGCTTCCACCTTCCCCCCCTCTTCCAAACACACACACACACTAAATCAAGCCCACTCATTCACACTTGCTCACATACGAACACACTTTCTAAACACAGTCACACATGCCCTGATAACTCACGCTTCTCCCGTTGCCCACGGCCACAGGCAAACAATGTCCTCCTCTCCCCTCACGGTGGTACCCCTCCCCTCACTTTCCCCTTACGTTCGCTTCCCCTCCCACCCACCCAGCCAGCCAGCCCCGCTCCTCTCCCTCTCTCCTCTCCCTCTCTCCTCTCCCTCTCTCCTTTGTTGTGGAGAGCCGTGATAGAGGAATTCCCTTGTTAGAACCGGCAGTAGGATAGCGCTCCCAGATGAAGGAGACAATGTAGTCCAACGGCACAGCAGTACTTCCGCAGCTCCCGGGCCAAGAGTAGATTTTTTTTTGTCTCTCATGGAGGGTCAATTTGGCCAGTTCCTATGTTGTAGCAGCAGCAGCGGTAGCAGCACCCGCAGCAGCAGTGACAGGCTCCCCAGTTCTTCCAAACCGTCACACCCCTGTACCAGGCTTGTTAGGCAGTGAGGGTGCACCCTTACCTTCCCCTAGCCTCCTCGCTCTGTGCCTGCTAGCCCCCCTCTCATCCAAAGCCCCTCCTCCTGGTTTTCTTTTGCCTCAGAAACTCCATGCTGTTTTCTGGGGGTGGGGGGGTGCAACAAAAAAAAAGAGAAAAAACAGTTTTCAAAAGACCCCACTGCCCCTCGAAACATTCACATGTTAAGTGACAGCTGCCCCAAACTCACTCTCTCTTTCTCTCGCTCTCTCTATCTCCCCCACTCTCTCCCCCTCTCTCTATCTCTCTCTCTCTTCCTCTCTCACACACACACACTCTGTGTGACTCTGTCTCTCTTCAGCTCACTCAGCGATTGCTGGGGAGTAGCAGAGCCGACCACAAAAGGAGAGACCCCCAACCACGAAACCAACCATCTCCTCCGTATCCCACCCCCCGCTCCCTGACCTTCTTCCCGTCCCCTTCCCCATTCAGAGTCAGCGCAGTAGTGCCCACAGCGGGGACAAAGACAACTAATTACAGTAAAACATCTCAGATTACTTTCTCAACTCACTTCCAGTCACCGCAACTCTGAGCCACGAACAAAGGGCCCAGTAATAAACACACACACACATTCACACACATTCACCAACACACACACACACACACACACACACACACACACACACAAAGGACATTGGGTAGATAATAGCGTGTGTTTTCCCCAGATGCCTGCCTGGGAACGCGAAGGAAGCACCCCTGAGGTGAGATGCTATCGTTCTCTCTGTCCGTCGTCACAGAACAATTGCTTTCCACTCCCCAAACAACATGCAAATGAGCAGATAGCAGTTAGATTGGGTTAAGTCATATACTTTTATTTGATCAATAAATCATATCATACAACTACAACAACCAACAAAACAATGGCTTAGTGTCGGTATTATGCGTCACACAGGTATCAACCTCCTGGGAAGTGTATTCACGTCTGCTCTACTGGGAATGTCCCTTCTAACTGGGAGCACAGGTGGAAAAGCATAAGCCGTAAGCCCCCCCCCGCTTTTGCAAGAGAACCCAAGAGACTGAAGTGTTTATCTTTTCAGACACTATCAGACCACCTTTAGATCTCTCATTTAAACCAAGCACTAGGTCTCTGTCTCTCTATCGCTGTCTCCCTTTTTCTCTCCTTCTATCTCTTTAATTTGTCCGCTATACACACATGTCAATTACACACTCCTTCTAATACTGGATTTCAGGTTTGGTGGGCAATGGAAAGTGGCTGACGAAAAGCTCCATTTCATCATTAAATCAATTAATTTGTTTACTTTACAGAAATGGTTCAATCATGCAATCACCACATGCACATCTTTATGTTTTTATTATGGCCATATTATCCATTAGCAATTGCATTCCTATTTGGAAGTGAGTCGGGGTTGTTGTGTCAGACAGTAGTTAATTATAATAAGTTATTTATTTCCTTGGTTTAGGAGGATGTAATCCCAGAGATAGCGGACTGTATATCACACATTAACACTAACCCTCAAGGAATCAATACTGCCCTCCATAAATTGCTTTTATTGAGGTCTCACAACCAGTCAATGTCAAGACACTCTGTAAATTGAATATATTTAATATTTTAAGTAGATTGAGCAGTATTGTTAGTATTATTATTTTTGTATTGAAATTATTTTTTTGTTGACTTTTAACTGTTGACTGTTAACTGTTGACTGTTGTATTATTAACAGTCAACATATTTAGTCTATAGCTAAGGGTTAATTTATAGTCTATATAACTCTGCAATAAAAATTCCCAGTCCATGTATGATTGAGTACAACACACTCCGCAAAGACATAAAGCAGACATTTAAATGTGCTCTGGATCCAGCCTGGTCTTTCAGAATGAGCATGCTACCACCAGAACCACAGTACCTACATCACAGCCCCCCTCCCATTCATGTCACCGCAATCCACCGCCTCCCCTTAATGTATGCAAGGGGTAGTAAGGGAGACAAAAGCAGAGCCACAGAAAGGAAAACTCAAAATGCCAGTCAGCCTGGCTGCTAAGAGAGAGTGGGTGAATTGAATGTAACGACCCCACAAAGGTCAACTTATTTAACCCCTGAGGACTCAATCGTCGAAGAAAGGGTTAAATAAAAAACGTCCTTTTTATTCCATCACACTCAACCACAACCACAACTGGGCTGAAAGACGGACATGAAATATGTGCATCACTACGATGGACAGCCATCATGGGACAGTAGAGCGAGCACAGACCTTGTGAGATCAGAGCGAACCACAAAAAGGCTGTTTGTTTGGGTTGTTGTTAGAGCTAATGCTGTCAGCTGTTTAATGAGCATACAAGTGCCCACCTAGCCTCTTTTTCTCTCTGACATTCTACCCCTCTCTCTCTCTCTCTCTCTCTCTCTCTCTCTCTCTCTCTCTCTCTCTCTCTCTCTCTCTCTCTCTTGAGTGCTGAGAGGAGCTGGCAGTGTTTAGAACTCCACCATTTTGCCAGGGAGACAGAGAGGCTGTGACACCTGATCTCAGCTTTCAGCGTTCTCCAATCTTCTCTGTACTCATTAAATGCTTTCACCAAAGCTTCCTTTCCTCTCCATTTCACTGTAATCACACACTGGTGCCTGACCCAAAATGCTTGGGCTGATGTGGCTTCAAGAGCCACTACTGATATGCGGGATTAGCATTTGGGTCCGGTCTGTACTGTGGTGTCAAAACACAGATCCTAATCTGGGATTCAGCAGACCTACTATGTTGGAACTTCTGGGAGGGAGAAGCACTGAGCCTTACTAATGCTGGCCAAGTTTGTGTTCGCTGTTAATGGCCAATTACGTGCCGACAGATCCCTGCATTGGTCGAAACAAATACGAAGCAAAGGAAAGTGAAACGCCCCGCTCACCCAAATTTGAGCTTGTCTGCTATCTGTCTAAAATCTGATTTGTGAGACGTATACAAATCCGAACAGCAGGCCGGGAAGCCAGTGGTGTACGTTGATGTTGATGCTTTATTATCACAAAGGTTTCATCCTCCATCAGCCTTTCATGGTCATACTAAAATGTCCTCCATTCTGTAGAGCAGAAAACCAAGGAGCAGCTAGTGAACATTGGTACCAAATTGGTCTTAAAATTACATCCCCAAATTTAATAACCCTCTGAACCCTTGCTCAGGAGAACAGGGAAACTCTAAAATAGATTACATGCAGGCTTGTTTTCCCCTCCTCCATCCCCCCCTCAACCTGGAGGCTACCACCACCAGCTCCTC